>OU426997.1:1444552-1492052 GCA_911387935.1 Dolichovespula saxonica
ATATAAAATTACGTGAATTGCATGAAACATCATGCATCGTGTGAGATAGAATATACATACATCTCTTGGCAGCGGCAGCCCAAATCGCGAGACGTTGCTTTAGGTATAACAAATGTTTGTTGGCCGAGATAAATGCGATCCTGGCCATGAAGAAACATCCTTGACTTTACACCTATTATTATAAAGTTCGGAAGTAAAATATTATACAAGTTATATTTCATATTTAACAAAATTGCTTAAAGTAACATATCACTTCTATCTTTCTACTTATATTATATTTTCTGAAATCTCTCTATAAGTTTCCATTTCACATAAAACAGAAACTTTTGGTACGAAGAAGAAGAAGAGGAGGAAGAAGAGTACGAGGACGATGATGACGACGAAGAATTCGAGGAAGACGATCGATTATTAAATTCGAGTCGTCGTGGATGCGGTTACTTCGAGGACCAATTGCACGTTTTCGGCGATTCGAGTTGCAATTATGCGACATCATTGGATTATAAAAACTCTATAGATTTGCGAAAGATCGGCGTTGAGTCAAGAAGGGATATGTTCTTAGATCTGAAGTCTGGCCAAAAAGTAGCATCGTCTTCCACGCGTCTGTTGCAGACAAGTTTAAATATAACCGGTAGCACGGCTCATGGTCATAGTAAGATGAACAGTGAACACGATGCTCGTCATTCTCGTCATCATCATCGTCAGCAACAGCAACAGCAACGTTTCGGTCACGAGCATCTTCACGAGCAGCGGCAGCACCAGCAATATCAACGTCAACGGTGGACCGAAGAGGAGTGTTTTAATTTTAGATTTACGGAGAAATCTCAGAGCGCACCCAGTTTGCCTTCGATCGTCAACGAATACGCTCACGATCCAGAAATATTGGCGGAGCTTGTTTCTTCGAGATCAAAGTCATTTGTATCTACGTCAAATTTATTCGAGAATTATACTAAAGTTACCAGCGTACCCATCGACCTGGATCTTTGCGGCGTATCAACATCTACGAGGGAAGAGGATGAACGATCGTGCAACGATATGAGTATGAAAGATCACAAAATGGCGGAAGTCAAAAACGTACGTGGTCTGGAGGATATGCTGAATCACGAAGATGGCGAACTACTTGGATCTAATGAAAAAGAGAACGACATTGAGAGGACGAAACGGCGGTCATGTTCGGTAAGGACTCAGCCAGCTCAAAATGCAAGAATCGACGTTGGAGCGATGCACAATGATCTATCAACAACGGATCTACAGAACGGCGAGGATGAGAACGTTGATGCTGACAGCGACGAATACGAGAACCAAAAACAGATCGCATCGACTGTGAAGACTCAAGATCGTAGTAATGTATTGGATATAGCGATGGCTATGGAGAACGATATAGACGCGGTCGTCGATGAGGCCGTGAAACGGCTCAAACGAGAAGTCGAGGAAGGTGGTGGTGGCAACGACATTGCAGGTGCTATATGTAAGCAGTATTCCAATAAGCAAATATCGCAGAAAGTAAAGAAAAACGCTAGTTACGAATTGGCGCAACAATTTGAAGTTGATGAGAGAAATTTCCGAAGGCGCGCGATACCATCGGCATCCAATGATGAAAATACGAAGTCACCCAGGAATGCTAGCAGGAAGAAACGAGTCATCAATAATGCCAGTTACGAATTAGCACAGCAATACGATTACATTAAGTCTTTTCAAACTAGCAGAGGCGCCTTTCAACGAATGGATGCCTGTGATGAATTGGAGGAATCCAATTCAGGACGATCCTCGCGTCTCAAAGTATCTGGCTCAAGATCGACACGTACTGGCAGCAGCTCCGCATTGAATCTGAGCGGTGATTCTCGTACCGATTTCGCACCCTCGCTCGGCTCCTACTCAAAATCCACGGAGAACGTTTCGAAGCATGCCGAGGAATCACTTTTTGGTCAGATAAAAAAAAACTCGGCTTTTTTTTCGGTGCATGGAGGAAATGTTAATAATCGTGTTTACGTAGACGATGAGGTAGATTATCCCTGCCTGGAGAGCAAACCTGTAGGAAAGCTTAATATAATGGACACCACATTAGAAGAAGATCTTAATAGTGAACAAATAAATAAAGATAGGACCTTTCGTGATTTATTAGAGGAAACAATGTTGCTCCAAAGCATTGCTTCCTTGTGCGACGATGATTCGCGAGAAATTCCGGGGGAAGTGAAATTGCAAAAAAAGAGATCGTTCATAGGCGAATTTTATCCAGAAAAGAACAATTTATCTGTACGTTTGAGAGAGAAAGAGGATTTATTGTCGGAGGAGAGAGAGAAGAGAGACGAGAACTTGTCGGATAGCGGAGTAGACGAAGAGGACAGCAAGAAAGAGCAGCAAGTTGGAAGCGAGGTTTCTGATAGGAACACTACGAAGAAGATGGTAGACATTGCGGAGAAGGTAGATGCGACGATGGAGGGGCGTAATAAGAAAAAGGAGGCGGAAGTGGTGGTAGAGCAGGCGTGGGGACAAACTCTTCATGGTGATCGTACTTCCCCACCAAGCGGCAATAAAGCCGACAGCCTGAAAGTTAGTCAAAGTAGTGGGAGTCAGTCGACGATGGTAGTAGCTTTGCCAGTTGAAACGAATCATCGCGGTGATCGTGACGGACGGCGGGAGGAAACGACGAAGTCGAAAATTACAACGGCGGCGATAACGAAGACAACAGAAAGTATGACTTTACCGGCGAAAGTTGACGATCTTACATCAACGAGCAAAACTATGGAATCGGTCTCAAAGAATGATTCTAAGCTGTGGAAAAATACTGCGGTTGAAATATCAGCGACCATCAATGTGAAACAACCGACGGTGCTGAAAAACGAAGAAAGAAAGAAGGGTGGTATCGGTTGCTTCTTACAAAGATTCTCCAAGTTGAGGTTCAGTGGTAGGTCGAAGGTACCTCGTTCGGAGATACAAAACAAATGCGATTCCCGTATCGGACAACACTCGAATCGCAATGAGTTTTATCAGGAAAGAACGAAGAAGGAACCGGATTATATCATTATACCCTTGCATCCGCCGGACGAAGAGAGATCGAAGGACGAGGTCGTTGCACTCGAAAGTAGATCTGACGATACCGGGAGAAACAACGTTGATCTTCAAAGGAGTGCCTCCAGTGTTAGGTGAGTCACGTTGTTTTCCATCGACTCCTATTGGAGTCGAACGCGCGGATAACTGTGCTATTTTTGTATCGGACGTACTTTTGCGTCGCGATGGAAAAGGATCGAGTTACGAACGACCCGAATATTATGAATCGTCATTTTCTTATCATTTTCGTTTAAGTAGGACAAACTAGTAGTGTTATATACATATGTCTACACTGCGAGCGATTTAATTACATAGATATATGTATAAATAATACGTTTCGCAAGAACGCCCTTTCGTTTCTATCATTACGAAACACAAGGCGTATCTTATACTCGGTTCGACTGGTACGCGCCTTTAACGCGTGTTTGTTTACATTAGATTCTATCGAAGTTACGCTGACGCTTTTACCGGAGATCTCTTGTTTGACACGCATTTTTCTTTTGGACTTTCGCCAGATACTTCCTTATCTTTAGGATACGCATCAATCTCGATTTGAATTATTTTCGAATGTTTGCTAAAACGTTATGAATAATCGTTTCTTCTCGGTAGGCCGACTTATCGTTATGCGAAAAATACTGCTATCTCGACAGTTTTTGATACGTAATAGCTCTCCAGACGAGCGTTGTATAGTCAACGGACAACGTAGCGAATATACACCACCCTATCATGGATAATTCTATTTCACTTTATTGGATTTTGACGGAATATACATACTACCTTTTCTCTAGCTTATTCGAGAAAAAGATTCTTAGAATGAATAGTTACCGTCTGTCTAGTTCCGAAGAAGAATTCGTGACATAAGTTTGCAGTGAACAAATCTTGATTCTCTTGATAAAGATAGGTACAAACGAAACTTTTTATAATTCCTCATTTATTCCGCGTTCCGGAAAGTGAATCGAGTTCAAAGTATAACACAGAACGTTCCCACGTTTCGTATCTCCATTCACAAACAATTCTCTCTTTCTGAACTTTAATGACGCCTTGTTTTTGAGTGTTACCCTTCTTCGTGAGATCGCATAAGCTTCGTCCGACTGTTTTTTCTCTCTGTCTCTGTCTTTATTTCTCTCTCTCTCTCTCTCTCCCTCTCTCTCTCTCTCTCTCTTTCTCTCTCTCTCTCTCTCTCTCTCTTTTTCTCTTTCTTTTTTCTTTCTTTCTTCTCTTTTGAAACGTGATAAGTAAACGCAGTTATAACGTTTAAATACGATGCACGGCGCATTGTACTTACGAAGTCCAACCATGTTTAAATTCCATGTTCTAGTAAGCATCAGAAATAACGATTACGTAACGCACTATACATTCGCGTATATGATGATACATGAGAAGAAGTTACTGCCAGAATAATTCTTACTAGTTTCAGTGAATTACTAAGTAGCTAATAAGGAGGAATTATACTTTAGTTTGTAGTTTTATCTAACAAGTAAAAGATAATTTTTTGTTTATTTTATATTTATTTATTTTTTATTGATTATAATACGTTATATTGATGCTGTGTCGCTAAATGAACTTCGCGTACTAAAAAGGAACAGTTATGTCGCTCTCGACGACAGAATTGGTGTTCCGTTACGAAGCTCGCCAACGAAGGGTTGAGATACTCATCATACATACTTAATTCACGATTTCCTCGATTACATCCGTTAGTTAGAACGTACACGTACCACTTTCACGTTTAGGCATACGCTATTTTGTGTCATTGACATGCGACGTCGCGTAGGTGCCATTTCTATATCATATAGTACATGATTATCGAGTTCCTGACTCATATCGTTATATTTGAGGTTTATAAACGATGAGAAATTATTTGTAATCGAAGTAACTTGTTAGTAAGCATTTTATTTATAAAATCGATTGGAAAGTTAATTGTCGCAATGGACAACAATTACACGTGGATTACAATTTTTTAACCGAAGTTTGAAGTCATTATAAATCCGATGACACTCGGGTGTAACGTAACAAGGTAAATTTTTTATTTATAATATATTTATTCGTCCTTTGCAAACGTACGCAACCTTTTACCAATACTAATACTAACACGATAGAACGTAGTAGAAAGATACAACGTACGATGAATGCTTTCTTTTCGAAAGTCAAAGATTATCGAGCTGGTATAGTGCCTCAACGTTCTTTCTTCGAATAATTTAATTTCCTTGTAAAGTTTCATGAATATATCGTTGAGATTCGAGCCAAGATTCTAAAACTTCGCCATTTGCAGGAAGAGATAAATGAAAATTTATAATTTGCAATATATTAGAATCGTGATCTGAATTTTTTGAAATTTTTTTTCTTTTCTGGCAAATCATCTTTCAAACGGTAAGAAGATAACGAAACTTCCTTCGATGCGTACAAAACACTATCGTTAGATATAACTAAGCTTTTGAAAAGCGGATTACCATATGCTTTAACATAGAGGACAGACATATGCACTGTTTCGAACTCTTCGCGGAATGCGAGCCCTAAATAGCTACTATTTTATTCTTATTTGACAACTACGAAGGAACTCCATGTGAATGGGACTATTGTGAATGATACGCGTGCTCATGAATCGAATTCTAACGATAAGTAGTAGTAGTATATAATAATATTCTTACTGGATATTAGGAATAAATTGGAATCTTAAACAACGGAAAAGCGATGATTATCAGCATTTGACCAAAAGAATCCTAAATCATTCTCGTGACGTTGCAAGTCGAAAAAGCTCGCAAATACATTCTTAAAAGAGTCAGAATTGTGTTGACCAATCTCAGATGTTCTCTTGATGCCCTATTGTCACGCATACGGTGTCTCTGAAAAAGACGGAAACATTAAAGATAGAAAAGTCGACGTGAACTAAACAGAATTATATTTTATTTGTTAAACAGGGTTTTTATACTAAGCACGTAAAGTTTTACCGTATAAACTATTGTAATTATTGTAAACCTGATCTGTAAATGATTTAAGTCGATCATTAATTCTTTAAATATCGGTAGAAATTCTTTTACTTTAATTTAATCAATAAATACTTCTTCAAATCTTATTGATATATTTATAAATATTTTTTGATATTATTAATAATATCGACGACTTTTGTATGAATTTATTAACATTAGACAATTTACGTATACATAGAAAGTTGTTAAAATAATGAAAATAATTAAAAACATTATTTAGCATTGCTAAATCAGAAAGACCTAGTATAATAATACTCTTATGCTGCTCAGGGATATATCTAAAGCGTGATCACTAATACATCCTAAAGTTCCTAGTCGAAAAGAAAGAAAGAAGGAAGTTAAGTTAATTTTCTTGGTAGTAGTGGATGTTTTTTCGGGAATGTATGATGTAAGAGTCGGAGAGGGTTGTTTCAGTTCCGGCAGGAGGGCGCCAGTATGCAGCAGCAAGCCACCCCTACCGCCACAACCGCCCCGTCTAGTATCATCGGGCTGTAGAATCTCGGGTGCGGCGGGATCATCGTCGTCGACGACGTCGGCACCGTCGTCGTCGTCGTCGTCGTTATCATTATCAGCGGTGTCGCGCCGACGCGCCGTGACGGACCTTGGAAATCCGGCGGCCATCGAAATGGCGAAGGCCCGCGCGATGCAGGCCGCTCAACAAGAGCAGCGTCCGGTCGGGCTTCTCGAGACCGACCTCGATGACGAAGTCGTTTTAACGACGAACGTCGTTGACTCCTCAGGCTGTAACAACGCCGGTAACACCAACAAAAAGACTAGGAGTCTGTTAGACCTGAACCACACCTCAAGCGTCGTACCCCAAGGTACGAGCCTAGAGAACGCCCTACGTGTACCTCAGTTGCCCGTTGGCTCTTGCCACAGAAACCAGCGAAACGACGGAACCGCGTCTAGCATCGATCAACGCCCGCACAAATCCATGGAGTTTCTCCTTGACAAGGAGAACCTTCACTTTGTTAAGGTAAGATCGTTTTCTACGTTGTCTATCTTTCTGTCCTTCACTCTGTCTGCCAAGGTATATACCTTGTTCTTTCTTAATTGGAGAAACAGGGAGAGGCCTCTAAACTTCTACTTTTATGTCATCTCTGAACAATCTTTACCTATTTGAGATCTTTTTCCCACGATCGTTATCTTTTTTTTTCTTTTCTTTTCTTTCTTCCTTTCTAATTTTGCATCGTGGTCGCATTAATTGTCAACTTCTAACAATTAACATTTCGCTTGTAAGTCTAAACAGATGTTCGCTTTGAGATGTAAAAGAGATAAAAATATCGATGACGATTAGAAAGTAACTTATTATCGTTTTCCACTTTAATCTCAAGCACTTGTTACAAATTGTTTCGTGATTAGAAAGAGAAAAATTGTTTCGAGATATAGAAAAGTGTCGAGGTTATAAGTAATAACGTTAAGCTACTTGTTTTATCGCTTTTACGACATTTCGATAGTCTTCATGCGCGAATGCTTTTATGTTAAATATTTCGAGATTATTTTTTTCTCATCCCTTTTTATCGTGAGCATCCTCGCGTTACTCGGTGCTCCCTTTATAACACGTACTCTTTGTGATAAGTACGGTAAAAGTGGAAGTCTCATGAAGATCTCAGTGGCGTATATATCATATACATGAGGGTGCTATTTCGTTCTCAATGCAGTATTTTACACGACTTTGTGTACTCACCATTACTCAACACCAAATGGTAAGCATTCCTTCAATTAATATAGTTTCATCGATCGTTAAGACTATGATATCTCTCGATACAGTTTATATTCACGATACGTCTCTCTTTACGTATTAATGCATTTTCAAGGTCACATTAGAATCTTCATTTCTCTTTATCTTGACGTATCTGTCACTTACGTGGCGTATATAATAAATTTTCTATAATTCTCTGATGAAATTCATTCAATTCCAAAGAATTCCGTAGTAATATTGAACCTTGTTCGTTCATCGCAGTATATTAAATTAGGTTAATCAAGGATAAGAGATGGTCTCGTACAATATCGTCCGAATGTTTGGTTTCTTACTGAACCCTTCGTTTACCTGTTCTAATTACGCATTCCAAACCATTTCAGAATTCGTACTAAGATTCTCATTTATCGTTTCTCTTTGCGCGTAAGATGACGTACGTTCATACTTTATAGAAACTATTCTCGTCCTACTTTCCATTAGCATGATAATGGTCGACGTCTGGCGTGATGAAAAATGCTCCTCATACCCTCTTAATTACTTTGATATGCTCGTCCCCTCCCCCCCCCATAAAGGAATCAAGCACGTCATGATCAACAAGTCGTCTTTAACGCCATTGTTACGTGATACTCTAAATGATTCATAGATTTCTCCATATGAAAAGCAATTGTTCCAAATCGACCGGTCAGACAATGCTTGTCGCCTTTGACAAGAATAGGTTCCATTATTGTGTAGATATATTTAGAAATCTTATCTGCAACTATCTGAAAAATCTAGAACACCTAGAAAATCGTTCGAAGCCACCGATTACCGATATCGTCGTTGTCTTGCTACTAAGAACCTGAACTAAACGTAGAATAAAATTATAGAACTCGATATCCGTAGATTCTAAAGTGTGAGGTGGCTCGTCTACAATACCGTCATCGGATATCATGATGAGATCAATAGCGTTCTTTTACGAAGTGCGCATAACACCTTCCAAAGCAGAATCTGCTTTCCTCTTTGGAAAGTTTTCACTCATCGCTTCGATTTTTACCTTTTTTTCAACGAGACTATTTTAGATCGTCTTTTTCGAACAGCACAATGAAACATTTACTCTCAGAATTGATCAACTGCTTTACGATTAAAAAAATATTAGTTCTATTGTTGATGCTCTTTTTTCTTTCTGTTTTTATTTTTTTATTTTTATATTTCTTTATTTAACCCCCAATTATAACAGTAGAACAAATTACTTCGTTTTACACCTTATTGAATTTTTATTAATATATATATATGTGTATATATATTATATATATATATATATATATATATATATATATATATATATATATATATAGTTAATTAAATACGGTCGCGTCGCGAAAATTAAACGAGTACTATCGAATTTATTAATATTCAACTTCGAGCATATACCTAAGTAGAAATTTACTTCACTCTCGTATTAATCCATTTTTTAACGAATATTTATTTATGATCATTCATACAAATGTTTTTACAGCAATAAAAAGCACGGAGGACTTCCGTTTTATACTTAAAAGCAACGGCGACGACGATCTGCGCCAGCGCCCGTTTGTCTTCTCCCTCTTACGAACGAAATTGTGTCGCGAGTAGATTCTTCGTATCTCTGGCAAATCGATTCGAAGACCCACACCTGCATCTAAGTACTTACATACCACGCATCTATGTAAATGTATATGATGAGGTGGAGAAAGAGAACTACTGCTCACACGTAAAATAATTAATCGCGTGCCACGTTTACGATCATACACACATTGCGTTGACGAGACCTCATTGCGTAACGTTCTTCCTATCCGTACATTGACGTTAGGTTTCATTCGTATAGGAATTCATGTCACGGTATTAATATATGTACGTATAGACATAGTGTGCGCGCGCGCTAAGTGTGAATAGATGTATACACACACATACCACAGACTTTCTGTGCCACTCAATTCCATCTCTCTTTAAGAAGCGCTATTGTAAATGCACCGAGATCTATTGTTACATTTTATCTCTTACCTACACACACGTATAAGCTTTTCAGATAATAATTACAAACATCGACCGTTAACTTTCTCAAGATTCACTCGAAAGACTTCAGGGATGTATCTTCGATTGTTTTGAACATTTAACGATCACAGCCGAAAGGAAGTGTCATCTAAATTACTGTAGAGTTAAAATCACAGAGTTGAAAAAAACTGATTTTATAATCAGTTACATATATAATGATAATAAGATTCGAAAACTATTTTATGAATATGGTAAGAAAAATCAATATCAATGTGTGAACTCTTTATAAAGAGAACTTTTGAAGTTAATCCAAATTTGTATAGAGAATGATAAATAGAAACCACACCGTAGCGATTCTGAATGGTTATTTTTTCTTCTTTTTTTATATTTACATATATGTGTATACGTGTATATGTATTATTGCAGCCGCCAGAAAACGAACTGCAGAAAGTCGGTGAACGTGTGCCAAGTGAGCACGAATTAAGGGTACAAAGGTCTCTACAACGACTAAATGTTCCGGACTGGTACAAAAATTCTCCCACGGCTCGCGATGGTTTCCGATTAAAGAGGCACTCCGATGCATCTCAGCATGGAGGTTGGCGTGCGCTCGGCTCGAAAACTACCTCGCTGTCATCTCTTTCATCCTCCTCGAATAGGCAACCAACCACAGGTAAAATCACAATATATTTTTTTTTTATTTTGCATACATGTGTACGTAAGTTTCAGGAGTAAAGGATACGAGAGTAAAAGAGACTAGTTAAAGTATTTTACTCTTGTTTTTAGGCGCTCTATTAAGTCCTAGTCCGACGCCTCCTGTATTCTCAAGATGGAGTACCAGTTTATTAAACAGCGCTGGAAGTTCACCGGCGAGTTCAGCAAAATTATCGTTCTATCATCGGCAACCTTATTTGGGTTGGCGGTCGCAGGAACGGTTAAGCAACCCACGTACACCAGCGGAACGTCTCGCTCAGGGTATACTTTCTCAGCTACAATCACCAAATAAGGTTAGTCTATAATTCATTCGTAAGGTTAACGAGCGAACGAGCAATTTGTTCACGAATGAAGAATTTCCATTCACCTTACAGCAACAGCAGCAGCAGCAGCAGCATCAGAATCAGCAGCAGCAGCAGCAACAGCAGCAGCAGTCGCAACAACCGCAACAACAGCAGACGACGAATCAGCAACTGGAAGTGAGAAATTCTATAAAGGAGGTGACTTCAGCCATTGTACATTATGTACAAAGCGGCCAAGAGGTCGACGGAAACGAAAGACTCTCTCCCTTGCCTCGACCAGAAGACTGGGAAGATAGGGGTGAAGTAAGGTCCACTAGTCCCAGAGGTGAGCACTAAACCCCGCCAAAAACACCTCGTTACCACGAACGCACTATCACCATTTTTGTTCTGCAAAACACAGGTAAATCTTTATTCTTCCGTCTTTTTTGCATTAAATATTACATATACATATTTTTTATTCTGTCTTTTTCTCTCTATCTTTATGAAGAGTACGTTGTCTCTAAGTTCTCTCTTTATCTTATCACTATCTTCCTTTATCTTTTTCTCTCACACGTCCATGCATCTTTACATTTGCACATACTTTGTCGTCTTCGTCTTTTCTATTCTGGCCACTTGTTTTTCTTTTTTAGTAAACGGAAGCTTTTTGTCTATTGTCGTTCGGTTTATCGTTTAACGAAGATCGTTTTACTTTGTCTTTCCGTATAGCTATTTCATAAAAAAACATTTTGTAGAGTGCGTGTGAGTCATTTATTGCTCTTTACTTTTGTCATTTGTCGGTAAAAATTATTTTCCAGCAATACTGTAGCTTCTTTAGATTTTCATTCTCAAAGGAAAAAAGAAAAAACAGAAAAAAACTAATTTATCATCATCTCGCTCGACGTCTTTAACGTCTGTCGAGCACCGCTTTTTTTACGACGTCGCCGAAGTCATTTACGAAAAATTAAAAATAGGTGAGCAAATTTAAATGCCCTCAAACCTCCTTAAATATACATTCTGTGCGAAGACGCCTCTTCGAAAACGGAACAGAGCTACGCGGATTCTCGTCACCTTGATTTTTTGTTGAAGAAAAATCAATATGGGTCAGTGTTTTAAAAGCCCTATTATACATCGATACAACCGCGAAGAAATGCTGTTTCTTCATGTAATTAAAATAGAATGACACCTGTGTACGTATTACATAATTTCTCGGCGAAAGAATTACGTTCGCAATGAAATGAACTTCGAGAAAGTGATAAATTCATAAGCCAACAAAGCTTATAAATTTATGGCAAAAACGATGAAGAGTTGAGGAACACTTTCTTACTGTATTAGATTTCCCAAGTACTAATATTTCTTCAAAGGAAACGTCAACCGGATTCTGACGATTTATTTCACTCGTACTTCGCAAAATGATCTTAACTTTCGTTTATGTTTCCTATCGTTCGTTCGTTACCCTATCATGATTTTGTCTTCTACTAACGTTAAGATTAAGAAATCAATATCGAGGATTCATTTGCGAAATGCGATAAAGGACTTCATCGATCTTTTTCTATATTACATTCTCTCCTTTCTCTTTTTATTTCTCAAAACGTGTACTACTAACGTGCGCCGAAATTCATCTAATTAACACATGTCGAAGGTCACGTGGGTTCTTTCATCGATTGAAATGAGTACACGTGAGAACCGTTGTGAATGGAGAAAAAATGTAGCGACCGAGAAAAAAGTTGTGATTAAAAGTTGCAAAATTGTGTATATGATGTTCCTAAAAGAACGTGATCTATTTCATCGAAGGAAGCGCGAGGCTCTGCTGGATGGAAAGCTCGTTTGTTGGTACAAGACCCGTGGATTCGCCGGAAACTCCGATGAGCCTGGCCACAGATACCGAGTGTTGCGTCGGGTGCAATGCTACCGGTACAGAATCGTGCAGTTGCATGGACTCCGCGACTTCCGGTCTTTATCTAGACGTGACGCCGCCATTCGATGATGTTCAACCACAAATGCACGGAAGTGTCCGCGGCAGTCTCTGCCTGTCGCCATCGTCGTCCACCGCCAATTATAATCATCCTCAGATTTATCAGCAGCGGCAACACCAGCAGCAACAGCAACGCCATCACCGTGGTGAGTTGTTGCTCGCCTAACGGAAAACAAAAAACAAAACAAAAAAGAGCAGAAAAAATATCGCCAAAGCCGCAAAAAAAGCAAAATGGAAAGATTAAAGCATCTTGGATTATTATTAATCGCGATATATCTTGACTCCAGAATTTAGAAGAGCTTTACCTCGTAAGCTCTTCTCTCTTCGTTCGTATCGATTAATTTTTTAGGCAAGCGACTTCCGTTTCTCTTTTTCTCTATTTTTCCTTTCTCTCTCTCTCTCTCTCTCTCTCTCTCTCTCTCTCTCTCTTTCTCTTTCTCTTTCTCTCATTCGTACAGCCTTAAAATATTTTCTAATTTTGAACACGACAATTTCTCTATATACAGTATATACACACCTTACACGTACACATATAACACACGCGCCTATACATCGAGAAATCATTCGATCCTCGCATTTCGCACATTTTTAAAAATGCCTACAACAGAATAAGGCTGCTAATATTAATGACTTGACGATGATTTCGACATCGGAGAACCCGCGGACGCCGAATATAGATATTTTTTTTTTGTTTTATGTACAATGGAGTTAGCTATTTTTTTTATTATTTATTTATTTTTTTTTTTTTTTTTATTATTTTTTTTGCTCTTATTTAGTGTCGTCATCTGATAGTAGAGATAAATAAAACAAGTAAACACAAGGAAGGTAATGCCTCAATCATAGCGCAATTTCTTACACGCTTTAACGACAAATTAAAATTTTTTCTTTCTTTCTTTTCTTTTCAATGCAATTTGAACTCTATGATAGAAATTGAGTTCCAAATTTATTTTCGATGATATTACGTCTCTTATAAGATTACGTTCTATGTAAATCGCTAAATTATCAAGTCCCGGTATATCCTATGTTCAGTAAACGCGCGATTATGCACACGTTTTACGTGTGAACTACGTACCTGGATGTGCCTCTTTTGCTCTCGTTAAACACCAAACTCCTTGCATAGCGATTATTACTGTTTTTGATTTAGTAACATTGATTACTTCTTATTTCTTCGGCGATTCTGTTCGAAAAGACGTTAGAATCGTCGTATAGTTATTAGAAGAATAGTTATTAGAAATAATCAATATCATTTGGAAGATAAAAGGCTATTAAAAAATAAAAATAATTCTATTTTTCTGTTTAAACGTAAATACAAAATATTATCATACGTGCCTATGAAAAAAATCAATATACATATATGCATATATACTATAGTGCGCGAAGAATAATTTTTTATATAGCTATTATTATTATTATTATTATTATTATTATTATTATTATTATTATTATTATTATTATTATTATTATTATTATTATTATTATTGTTATAAGCGTCGAAAGTAATTTGCATGTTTACAAATGTGTGCGAAAGCATCAATGCTTTTCCGAGTATGTACATAAATAGTTTTTCATTAAATTAGATTTACTTTATTACATCTATATATGCTATTTTCGTAATACTAGATATAGTATTACCGTATATATTAATTATGGAACGATCCATGACATATCGCCAATTTACGACATTTTTTCACAAACTGAAACGAACAACAAACTATTTCTATTAATAATATTAGTATTTTGTTTTAGAAAAGTTTATAGCTATAGTGTGTGTGTGTGTGTTTGTATTATATATATTATATATTATATAATATATATAATAATATATAATATATATTATATATAATATATTATAATATAATAAATAATATTATATAATATATAATATATATATATATAATATATATATATATATATATATATATATATATATATATACATATGCGTGTGTATATCTGATTAGTACAATTACTATAGACAGACTACCGATGGTGCATTCACACAGTGCTTTCATTGACAGTCTAAGATAAATTTCGCGAAATAGATCGACGAGATCTTTTACATTATGAGATCATCTAGTACAGTCAGTTTATATATCGTCCTTCCACTTTTCATTCTTGCTTTTTGTTATCGCTATAAACGACGGGTGCTTAACAATCTCTTTATGTCGCTTTGTAAAATATATACATATCTTTAAAATAGAGTCGCGAAAGGGATATAACTAAATAATTATTATTCTTCATTTCTATGGATAATGATTTATTTGTCGATTATTATAAAAGAAATATCTTTTAAAAGCCAAAACAATATGTTCTTTCTTCAAGCGAACGAAATCTTCCAATCTACGTTCGAACAATCGCGTAAATTATGCGATTAAAGGACACTAATGCAAAAATATTCTAATTAAAAATAGCTTCTTGATTTAGCTACCCGGAAAAAAGGATTTTTATTATTTCACACTTCATTTTTTTATAATATTACATGCTATACCTTAGAGAATATTCTTCTTTTATATGGTACAAAGCCGTTTCATTTTGTAAATTAGATTTCATGTGTTCACTCAAGGTAATACAGTATTTATTGGAGAAGAATCTCCTTCCTTTGTCGCATCAATTTTATGACATTAATATAAAGCTATACGAAAGGTCCAATTTTTCTTTGTTAATTACTATTTTGCTTTCTTTTATAACTATAGTATTACAAAGGTATAAAAAAAAAAGAAAAAAAAAAATTCCGTTTAACCATAAAAGGTCCTTATAGTACTTGTAGTTAACTGCTTCTTATGTGCATACGTACATCCACTGTAAAGTTGGTTACGTTTTTATGCTGTATAAGTATTACTGCATCAGTATTGCATATATACATACTGTAACTAAATTTTGTGTATGCATACTTGATACTTCTAATGCGTGCATATGCATATATTATATATATATATATACAGTATGCATACATGTAATATATGCGTGAATATATACATATATGGAGAAAATATGTGGTCATATATCACATGTATTACTCATTTGTACGCTACAGCCACAGCGGCGTTATTGTTATATTGTTGTTGTGTTGTTATCTTTTTTCTTATTCTTAATTATTAATATCACTGTTCATTGTATTATTATTTAATATCGCTATTATTATTATTATTATTATTATTATTATTATTATTATTATTATTATTATTATTATTATTATTATTATTATTATTATTATTATTATTATTATTATTATTATTATTATTATTATTATTATTATTATTATTATTATTATTATTATTATTATTATTATTATTATTATTATTATTATTATCATCATCATTACAATCGTCGTCAGTTATAGTTTAAAAGTAGTCCTACTATTATCAGGATTGCTATTACCACCATTGCTCTCGTAAAAGCACATTCGCGATACACAATCAGCTCTCTCGGGTAACAATTCGCCCAAGGATCGGAAAGGTGTATAACTTCTTATTACAGAGTAGTGATCGCAATACCATGATCGCTCATCGTAGAATGTATGTATGTACATACTCGTACATACATCGTGTTCAAAGCACTTCGTGGGCCGTATTAATTTCGCTCTATAAATACCGTACTTTACTCTCTTTGTGTTCGTTAATACATATAAAAAAAAAGTCGTTCTCGTATGTGGGTGCTTCAGTCACTCTTAAAGATAATTCTTGTACTTATATTTTTTGTTCTTATTTATCTGTAGAGAGTATATTTATCCTTTTTAACAATAAATTATTCTTTTCATCCTTTGCGATAGGCCCCGTATTTCCTTTTTCTCATCCGACTTCAATCCGATCGTTCTCCCAGCATCCTTCCATGCTCTTATAATCTTGCATTCGTGGTCTTCCTAATTTTTTAATTTGTCCATTAAATTATTATTTATTTATTTGTTTTTATTATTATTCGTCCATGTTATTGCCACGGTAAGTGACAAATTTTGTGTTATTATAATTGGCTAGTTATCATTTTTCGCTATAAGCTTTTGTTTTAGGTATTCAGAGATCGTGTTCGTTCTTCTTTTCTTTTTATTATTCTCTTTCTCTCTCTGTTTTGCTTTTTTCTTATTCTTATATAAAGTAAAATAAAACAGCACCGCTGGTCCTATACGAAAGACGTTAAGTATTTAAGAAGAAAAAGAAAGAGAAAAGAAACAAAACAGCTAAGAAACAAAATTGCTTACGTGAAGCAAAGTAAAGTTTTACGAGTTCTCCTCTTTTGACAAGCAATCGTAGTCCAACAATTCTCTATAATTCGATCACACTTCGGTCTAGCTCTAGGTCAAGGCTAGTAGACGACAGCGTGGCTCCCAAACGGAATCACGGTCAGATGTATACGTGCATAATTCTATCGTTGGCTTTAGCTCGCGATCTACGATAAAACACTTCAACGGCATTATAATAGCCAAGCAGTGAATGCGCAATGACACGAAGAAGGCTGGATGTCCTATATTCATTAACCGTAAGACGAGATAATTTTTTTTTATAACGTTCACAGAGTAACCCGCATTTGCGATACGTTGAGAACTTGAATAGTTTCCTATCGTGATTTTACCAACCATTGTAGTTTTATATATAAAACGAAAAAAAAAGAAGAAGAAAAGAAAATTGGCAGCTACAGCTAGTCGCAGATGTCTGTAATTGCTTTTACCGTTTGTCTTTCGTGTGATTTTCATAAAACGATCCATATCCGTAGCATACCACACAACTGGCACACTTCCCTATGTAAATTTCTATTTTTACTACATATAAAACTCGTACAAATCGATCTCATATAAAAATTTTATTCGTACGCACAGATCGCGTCCAAAACTTTGTCATTTTCTTAAGTAGTACATAATAAAGAAAGTTTTCTCTAAATCCGTATTCACGCGCATGCCGCTTTTGATCGTGTTCTTCTTGTCTTCTACTTCTAGTTTATAATAACATTCGGTGTTCATTATACAGCTCGCTTGGACTGATAAACGCGCTAATCCCACAATAATGTTCTCGCATATCATTCATGATATATGATAATTAAATAACGAGTTCAATAGCATTATTGGAATACGAAGTGAGATACCATAAGTAAAAATATTCACTTCTTCTAAGAGAGTGATCTTGTGCCTATCTCTATTTTTTTTTCTTTTCTTTCAATAAAATCGATTAGATTCGGGACAGGGTGACGTGATCGAGATGACGATGACATCGGCTGTACCGCGAAACAAGCCAAGCCCCGGGTCGACGACTCTAGAGGATGTCCTTGATTCCCTTCTGGGTCTGCCACCTGCGTCGCGTACACCTAGTCCTGGACCAGGTCCTGTAGTTAGCTCTACGACTTCGTCGTCCATGCGTCATCGATCAAATATTGGTCAAACTAATGCTAAAGCCGGGAAAAGCTGCAGCGATCTACGTCAAGACCTCCAAGGTAGGAGGACTATGTAAGTTTACGTTTTGACGCACAACAAATTTCTCAACAAAACTTCTATCGAAGCTTAATACCGTGTATGTATATCTGTACATACGCAGGTTGTATCACTTGACATAATCATCAAAATATATGTAGAACTTTATCAAAAAGACACATGATAAAACAATTACTCTACGGTGAATGATTAATTTTTATAATGCAAACTGAAGTAATGCTTAACGCTTTAATACGGTGCAAGATGAAGTCAACTTATTTGACATGAAAGCGAACTTAAGAGAGAATCAACACGAACGATCGAAACGGGCACTTTAATCTTCCGAAGATGAAATAGAAAGAGAGGAGATCCTTAAAAAATAAAAATAAATAAAAATAAAAAATACAATTATAAATATCTCATTAATGATATCAAGTGCGCAGTGCCAATCACTACGAAGTTTGAAATAGAAACCGATATATAAATCTTCGATGAATATCGAATGGAAAAAGATTTCTGGATTCGAGTATCAACGGAACAAATGTTTATCATCAAATCACGACGGACCGAAGTATTCTCTATTTGTACAAGATTATTTTATTAAATATTATGGATTAAAATTGTATTTTTAAATGAGAGATGTGTGTGTGTGTGTGTTTCGATCGAACAGAAAGCAAAATGATATAGAAATATTGAACGTTAAAACACCTGTATATGTATAATTGTACAATTATGAGCTTGATTCAGTGATGACGTTGGGAATATCGATAGTTTAATAATATCGATTGACCTAATAAACATAACGATTAATGTAGTTAATTCAATTGATAGAACGAATAAATATCTATGAATGCACGAATTACATTGAGATAGCTATTAACGGTAAATATTTATTATGCATGGTAAAGACCAACGTTTTGATTTGAATTATTACACTATAACCTGTTAGAAAGAAATATGTTTGCAATGGTATGCAGTTCCTGGTAGAAATAAAGTCTGCTGGAGTTACAAGGACACCACCAATGCCTTTTCTTCCTCATGTTAATTTTTCCTCTTACCTATCGCATCCTAATATATCCTTAGGTAAATACAATAGAATTATATTAGAAAACAGACAAATAAGGTGTCCTTCCTTCTCCGCAGCTTATTATTATCCCGTCTTACTTTTTATCACTTAAATATGAAGTTATATTTTACTTTGACGATATCGAAAATTAATGAAATGTCGCAGAGTCCGTTAGGAGCACGCTCGAGCTACAAGGATCGTACGAGGATCAACGTGGCTCATGTGACACGGTAAAACTGACAAGACGAAAGAGTGATGGTAGCGACCTGATATCTTCGAAAACTGCATCGGTTTCCTTGCAATCGAAATCGGCCAGTCAACAACGTCGACGACGAGTCTCCTTCGATAATGCTCAACAAGAGAGAAATGGTCTTACAACGAACGCCACGGACAAAATAGTGCACTGTCGAAATAATAAATGCACTAATTCTGCGACTTTACTTGAAGCGAGAAGATACTACAAGAGCTGTCATAATTGCACCTGCTTGTACTGCTCAAGAGAATGTAGAAGGGCTCATTGGCAACGACACCGAAGAATCTGTTTACATTCTCGTGCTGGTAGTCTCTGCAAAGAAGTGTTATCGTCAGCGAAGGAGGATCCAAGGACTTTAAGGCATGTCTCTGCTTTGGCTAAACGCGGTTACGCTTCCCATGGACGTGGCGCAGTAAAATGTTTCTTTTCAAGTCCAGAGGCAGCAGAGAGATTCGTTGGAAATGGTTTTCCGGAGCTTAGTGAGCCTACTTACATTAGATGGTCAGATCTCTTGCCTGGTGAAATGGGTGCAGAGCTCTATGCCGAAGTAATGAGGCTTTGTAAATCCTACAATCCGGACACCAGATTGGTTCTCTATGTCGCCATTTGCGTTGTTAGTGAAGTACCAACAAGTGGTGCTGTTAAATGGGAAAGGCAATTAGTATCACGATGTGCCAAACTTCGTTTGGACTCAGCTTTTAGACAACCCAATTTTTCAACGTCCCCGCAAGGTAAGACAACGTCACCATGTAACATCACTAGGGAAATGGACTCGCCGGAAACGCTCGTTCTCACGTCATTGCCCACTAGCACCGACGTTGGTCAAAATGCATCTAGAAGAGCAAGAGAAATTGGTTTCACAAATATTCAAAGACAATTAAGGCTTCGTGGCGTTTCCCTCAAAAGGCACTTCCCTCAAGTATATAGAAAACTTTGCTCATATGTCGATGGTTCTGTTGATAAGTTCGCACCTGTAACAATTTATCCAAGAGATCAAACTTCTGGTAAAAGCTTTATGTGTATTATTATGCTTGATGCAGAACCAGAACGACTTCGGCTACTTCCAACTGACTCTTCCAGAGTCAAAACTGTTGACATTAGCGTAGAACAAGAATAAAGTCCAAGACATGGAATAGGTTAGATTGCTACTTTTCCTATCTCTTTAATTTTTCAAAATTCATTATCCATGGGATAGGATAATGCTGTATATCTACTATGATGAGCGATTTCGCAGAATGAATAGTACATTTTGTTGGAGACGAAGGATATATTGACTATCAGTATATAGCTAATCAAATGTTATTCGATGACTGCTAGTTTATACTAGATTGAAAAATTTCATATTACAAGTATACAGTACATAGAAACTGTGATTTTACATGTTCTAAAGTTCTTACCATTTTGCCAATCGCATTGAATGCATGTCGTCAGGAATATTAAGCATCGAAGGATAGTTTCATGAAAGTAGATATGAGAAAGTAATTAAACATACACTTAAATAAAATATGCAAATAAAATCAATAGTTATTAAAAATGTTTTGATTCAATAAATAATATACATAATAGGGAATATAAATCTTTAAAAACAATTATCTGTGATAGCTGACTGATCACTTCTTGATTCATTTCTTTATTTATGCATATTATTATTATTGAGCAAGTCTTCCACAAATTTTATATTTCCCAATACAGTACAGTACAGTGTTAATGAATGTATTAATTACAAGGAATATAATATATAAATTTTACTGTTAAAATGCTACTATGGTTAGTTTGTATAAAGAAATGTTCTTTTCATCTTAAAGTCATTTACATTATTGTGTATGTTAATATCTGAATCTCTATGCTTAATAAATTACATCTGTTGTATTACCATACTGATAACATTTCAATATATTTACTGACGACATGGGCTCTGATTGGCCAACAAATTGATGACAATTTTAACTAATAATGTTAACAAAAAATTAAAAATGCTTTATTTAAGATTACTATAGATGTTTTTCACATAATATGTAGAAAACCAAAGATATATATTAAGTTTAAATTATAATTAAGTTAGACCCTGTAGTGGAAATTGTCATTAACATATATATTCTTAAGAACTGCAACCTTTATCATAAAATATTAAGTATTTCTTTTTAATATAAAAATGAACATAAATATTAAATAATGCTAAATTTAATTTAAGATCATATTACATCTCTTATCTCAATATTAACTTACTAAAAGATTTGATAAAGTATTAAATACAGTACAAAGGTACCAGTATTCTAAACATTACTACTCGTATTTGTTCCATGATGCAATTTCATGGTACAAAGATAAATGGTCATCTTACACTTTCTGTGAAAACTCATCTACCTAAAGTAGCTAAATCGCTTTCTTTCATAGAAAAAATAATAATTCGATCTGTATATTGCATTAAATTATGCACGTTTAATATAAAGTTTATCAGGTCACACTTCAAACTCATAATCAACCAAATATTAAAACTGCTAATAATAGTAGTAAGAATATCAATTTTTATTCTAACCTCAAATTTTAAATCGACTTGTAATAATACATATAATAATAGCTACTAATTTGTCGACTTGTATATTGCGGATACACGTATAAATATTTAGGAGCATAGTAACGTGTAATCGCAAAAATGTGATGCGAATAAAAAATGGGTGAATAGTATGATGAGGTTAGTAAAATAATATCGATATATGGCCAAATTATAAATGACTAATAAATGACCAATTATAAATTTACGAACTTTTGTTTTCCCTGATTGAAAAATTTTTTATTTATTTACGATAATGTATGCAGTTTTATTTGATTTATTAAAATTGAATGCGTCAAATATTCAGAACCGTAACATTAGGGACCCAAAAGGGTACCTTTCTTTTCCCGAACCTAGGAATAAAAACGTATAAATATTGTAATATGGGAACTAGCTATCCATATTTGTTTACTGTAATCAAATTACTTATATTTAAAAGAAATGTTGTAAGAGAATCGAATAATAAAATACAAGTTATGTAAGGATGATTTGTTAAAGTTTTAGAATTTTGTAATAAGTACATTTGGACAATTATTCCAAAATAATCAAAAAGATTTAATGAAAAATATAAGTAAATTTATAAAAATGAAAATTCAGATTTATTCATTATTTATCATTAATTCAAAACTATTCATAAATTAAGGTCAATGTAGTGCCCCTTGGCTCCCTACTAATTACTTAGATATTTCCTTCGATAGATGCTAAATCGATCGATATACTTGAGAAGACTATATCCAATAATGTTAATAATATTAAAAAATAATCGTTTCGCTGTATAAAATGTACTCGTAGAAGACTTTTTGTAGATTCAAAATAAGAATACAGTGTTCATGAAGAACTGAAGCATAAAACATTATTTTTTCTGCAAGCCAGTCTTTTATTAAACCTAATTATGTGTAATATATTATATACATCAGTACATAAACAATAAATACATAAAATTAAGCGTTAAAAAATTTTATTTTTTGCTAGGTAAAAATTCTATTGTATAAAAACGATTATCTACGCTCTCAAATTCAAATACATGTATTTTTTAATATAATTTTTAGTTTTGTATATTGGTATTTCATTTGAATCTTAACCAATCAATTTTGGATGCTTACTTCGTGTTTGACCAATGACAGATTAGAACACAACCATTATTCTTTTTTTCTTTTATACTGTCGTATTATCATTCTATGTGTAGAGAAATGCCGGGCAAATTGACTGTTGGTATTGAAAAGCGACAGTAACCGTTAAAGCTCGAATCTTTGTAATTGTCTGAAACACTTGATTTAAGAATTACGAAAATAAATCTATAATGGGTAATTATACAAGCAAGTTTCTTTCTCATGATAGTGTGGAGGAAAATAATGCAAATGTAACTGAAATTGTGGAACAATCAAATTTTGTAAAAGAATGTAATTCAATTACTCCATCAACTACGCAGAGAAAATTGATGATAGATCCTAGATCAATTACTGCCGAGATATGTCGAACACCAATAAAGGTAAGATTTTATACAATTAGTACAATATTCTTTTATAACTTTATATAATTTGTATAATTAAATTAGTTTTAAAATATGCTATAAACTAATTTTATACTTGCTGTCAGTAATTGATAATATTGTATTTTCGTATATAAATGTTATCATATTATTTTATAATAAATGATAATAAGAATAGGCAGATAAGAAAAATAATGAAACACAAATTAATAGATACATTGTACACCATCTAAGAATACAAGGATGGGAGTTGATGTAATACCAAAACATATGCAGAAAAAACCATATTTAGAAACCAATTTTGATGCAACAATATCACCTTTGACATCAAACAAATATCTGGATCCAAGATCACCAAATATTGATCAACCTAGAACACCAATTTTGGTAAGTTATTTAGATTTTAATCACTTTTATAAATTCTTAACATAATTTTAGTAAATATCTCATAAACATATATATTAAGATATATTAAATTTGTTATTACTTAGATTGAAAATTTTACATCTTGCAAAACGCCAACTATTCAGTTAAAAAATAATGTAAAAGTATTACCATCAATGAACCTTACACATTGTGCAAGTTTAAGATTTGATCCAAGATCTCCATCTACAGATTTTGATAGAACTCCAATTCTTATCCAAAAAACAACTAAATATTTAAAAACAGAATACAAAGAAAATGTAGAACTACATAGTGAAACAAATGATCAACAAAAATTTTTGTATTGTGAAACAACATCATCTAATACGCCTGAAATATTAGCTTTGGTGGATGAAACATGTGAAGCAATAAAATCTTTGCAAAATATTTCTGAAAGCACAGATAAACAAGATGAATTACATGTAAGTGAAAATACTAATCATATTAGTAATGGAGATGATAATTACGATAATGCTTGTAGTAAGAAAAGCTCGCAAAATGAAAATGTTACAAGAATAAATACCATTAAAATATGGAGAGATTCAATGTTATCAGAAAGTTTGGAGCAGTCCGAGATTAACGAATATAGAGATCAAGAAAATAATGAAGAGAAATTTTCATGTCCGTTTAAAGAAGAAATTGAAGCTATATTTGATGATGATGTAATGAAAGGAAGTACACCAATATCTGAACAACCTAAAATTGAAGTTGAAAATAAAAATGTACAAGGTAAATTGGAGAACAAAAAGAAAATGAAAACAAATGGAAAAACTTTCACGCCGTATAATTCAAATACAAATGAAATGTCAAAGGTAATAAATTGTTTTATATAAAAATATAAATGATATTCCTTATGGTAACAACATAAATTTAATTTTCTTTTTTTCTTTAGAAACGAACACCTCTCAGAAATAGGTGTAATAATGCTCAAGTAGATACAATATTGACTAAATCCCCTCAACATATGTTACAGAATAAAAATTTCAGTAATATAATACAACATGAAAATACATCACCCCTTAAGAAATCTTATACAAAGTCAAAATTTAAAGGAATTCAATGGGATGTGAATTCTACAGTTATTATTTAAATAATTATATATAACTATAAAATAAGTTTTAATGTATTTTAATAAATGAATACCTTTTGTACTATTTGCAATTAATATATTTATGTATCATATTTTTTTTTGGTTAAGACAAGTAATTCTTTCTTCTCACACTTTTGTAAAGCCGATCGTATTTGAAATTTAACTGTTTGTATAGAACTTTGAAGATCTTGACTTGGTTTCACTAATTGTTTAGTACTGAAAAATTAATATTTAATTAATATTACTAATATTTTAAGCAATATAAACTTGTAAATAAATTTTTACTTTGTCAACGTGCAAAAATAAATTACGTTTAACAAATACAATACCTTGAGTCTTTTAAAATAATTCGTTTTTTAATAACATCATTATTGGTTATTTTTTTAATAACAATAGTATTTTTTTCTTCCTTATTTGCATTATTAGATATATTTTTATCTTTAATATCACATTTTAGAATACTACTAGTATCTATGACTGATGGCCTAATAACTTTAACCTTGATATTATCTCTAATAGACTGTCCTTTGTAATTTTTTCTTTTTTTACATTTATCATAATTTTTTATTTCTGCTAATGAACGTTCTGCATCACTTATGTTTTCAGTATTTATTATTTTAGGCTGAATTGGTAATACGGTTGTTGCAGTTGAAGTTTTAGTATTTTTAATATTTCTTCTTTCTGTCACTACATTAGATTCATAATTTAATTGTTGATCATTATTAAAATAAGGTTCATTAGTAGTTTGATAATTAGTTTTATTGAATTGGTCTGTAGACAAGGGCAGTGAGATTATTGTTCGTTCTTCTTGAGATAATTTCCTAAAATTATAGATAAAAATATTTGTATGAAACTAATGCATGATAAATAAGTTGACTTTGATTATTCTTTTATATATACCTATTATATGCAAAATCTTGTTTATTACGTTTTAATCTTACAGACACATCTTTACAACGTTGCATAAGTTTTGCTCTTGTTTCATACACAGATTCCAATTCAGGAGCATAAAAAACATGTAGAATACCACCATAAAAATTCTTGCCATCAAGGAAATGCTTTGCTATTCTGCACAATATATTGTAAATGATGTTGAAAGTTCTGTTAATACTATACATAAATATAGATTAGATAGTTAAAATTAAACATAATTATATTTTATAAATATAAACCTTGCACTTCGTATATCTTCATAATGTACATGGTATGCTTCTGTAAATTCTTCTGAAGGATAATCAGAAACTACATGAACTTTTTTTACAGCTCCATAAGGAAAGACAAGTTTTTTTATTTCTTGTCTTAATTGCAATTGTGGTACATCACAAATAATCAAATGCTGTGATTCATCATTAATTGTATATATCTGTTAAGTGGAGGTGATGCATTAGAGAAAATATATGCAAAATGAAAAAAATAATTATAATGTGTGTATGTGCACATATTATATATATATATATATATATATATATATATATATATATATATATATATATATATATATATGCATATATATGCAAGATCATTAAAAAAAAACTAAACTGCATATTAACTAAAGTAATTAACGAAATACTTTTCCTGATTTGTAGCAGAATTTTCAACAATGTTAATGTAACAAAAAATACGTAGTTAACGTAACCTAAATAGCCACTACATAATGTTTACATAATATAGTAAAAGGATACATGTTTACGAAGCTACCTTAACTGCAGTCAATTTTTTCCCTTGTCGATAAGGTGGTCGTGTTTGACATAATTTCTGTTGTAAATGATGAGAGAGTTGTGTTATAGCAGGTTCGTTAGACATAATTTTATTACTGTCAGCCATATTATCAACCAACTCTTATAGTATAAACAATATTATGTTTCATTCATACATGCATATAATAGTCAAACAATCTAAATGGTTTGTGTTATTTATGCAATGAGTTATATATATATTATTCATTTAAAAAATTTATGTTTATTAATTATTGTTATTCAAATATTAAAATTAATAAAATAAAATAATAAAATTGTAATGTACTTTATTAGCTACATAAGAAAATTCCCTAGATTCCATACTGTAATTATAATCTAGGAATAATTCTTTCATGTATACAATGATCTATACAGCTGGATAGGATTGAATGTATGAATGCACAGTCCATGACGATCATGGTGTATACGAATGGTATCCACGAATCGTCAGATATTTGTTAAAATGAAAGTTTGCCCGCGTCGAATACCGCGGTACGCGCAGTAAAATAATTTTTAACGTTTTCCTTATGACATTATCTTAACGTTTTATTAAAAAACAAATCGTTACATGACAAATTTTTTTCTGAAGTAGTATAAACGAAGACTAACTGAAGAATTCTTTAATGTCAGTGGGCTTGAGAACGAACTGAAAGTAAATACACATTCTCTTGACCAGTCACTTTTATGTTGCTAATTTTAATTTTATGAAACATATTTGTTTGTTTGTTATTCTGTTAAGTTTTATCAATCATTTTGTACAAAAACAATAGTCAGACTCAAAGAGATGAAGTATTAAATTGGTTTTTAATTAATATAGACAACTAAAGTTGACAGTTAATAATAAACCTATTGCTTGTTTTTATCTATAAAAGTGTTTTGTATACTTCCAAATTTCACAGATCTGTACAACTGCATGACTTCCAACCATTTAAATTATAGATGTGATACTCGCAACTATTTTTTTGTAGAAAATTGTATTTACCTGATAATCATAAATGTATTCAGTAAGTGTATAATACATTTTACTAGTATTTTTTATTTTACTTGACTAGTTTCAAAATTAAAACATGTTTTTATTGCTTATTTCTTAATTATAATGTCTTGTACAAAAATAGTTACTGAATATCAAATGAATAAAATGTGATAAATTATGAATACTTAATAGTTTTATTCTTCTAATATTAATTTCTATTTTTAGGAAAAGGTAGTACTATAGAAGCAGAGCTGCTGCAGGTACTTTCGATACTTGTGGTGGTCGGTGAATGGTGTTGCAGATAGACTCAGTGTGGGGCTGGGCGTCACCCCCACTGCGCCTCCAGCTAGCTGGAGGGACCAGGGGTGCCTCAGGGAGAGCAGGGGCAAGTGTCCCATCCTCACAAAGGATGGGTGACATGGTTGTAGAACGTGCTACCTCTCCAGCACGTTTAAGTCATACATCAGAAAAACATCCCCGTGCTATGCTTACTGAACTCAATGTTCTTCGTCGTCATAGAGAATTATGTGACGTTGTTCTTAATATTGGTTCCAGGAAGATATTTGCACATAGAGTCATTCTTTCTGCTTGCAGTCCATATTTCAGGTAATTGTGTTTCTTTTTTTATTTCAAATATTAAAAATAAGTAATAAAAAATACAGAACATATATTATATTTGTTCGAATAAACTACAGAGCTATGTTTACTGGAGAATTAGCAGAATCTCGTCAGACTGAAGTTACAATACGTGACATAGACGAATTGGCAATGGAATTACTCATTGAATTTTGCTACACTTCGCACATCATTGTCGAAGAAGCAAATGTCCAAACTCTCCTTCCAGCAGCGTGCCTTCTTCAGCTAGCAGAAATTCAAGATATATGCTGTGAATTTTTAAAACGACAATTGGATCCATCAAATTGTTTGGGTATAAGAGCTTTCGCGGATACTCATTCATGTCGAGAACTTTTACGTATTGCTGATAAATTTACTCAACATAATTTTCAAGAGGTAATTTTTAATAAACCAGTAAAATGATAAATATTTGATAATTTATTAAATATTTATATGGTTTGCAAATTGTTTAAATATTTTAGCAGTATAATATTTTTTCTGTTTTTATGTAGGTAATGGAAAGCGAAGAATTTTTGTTATTACCTGTTGGACAGTTAGTTGATATTATATCATCGGATGAATTAAATGTACGAACAGAAGAACAAGTTTTCAGTGCTGTAATGAATTGGGTTAAATATAATGTAACAGAAAGAAGGCAGCACTTAGCACAAGTTTTACAGCATGTGCGGCTGCCACTTCTCAGTCCAAAATTTTTAGTAGGCACTGTAGGATCAGATTTATTAGTTCGTTCAGATGATGCATGTAGAGATTTAGTTGATGAAGCAAAAAATTACTTATTATTGCCACAAGAAAGACCATTGATGCAAGGACCCAGAACACGTCCTAGAAAGCCTACAAGAAGAGGAGAAGTATTATTTGCTGTTGGTGGTTGGTGTTCTGGTGATGCCATTGCAAGTGTCGAAAGATTTGATCCTAATACTGGAGATTGGAAAATGGTTGCACCAATGAGTAAACGAAGATGCGGTGTGGGAGTAGCAGTGTTAAATGAATTATTATATGCTGTTGGTGGACATGATGGACAAAGTTATTTAAATAGTATAGAGAGGTATGATCCCCAAACAAATCAATGGTCATGTGATGTTGCACCTACAACATCTTGTAGAACAAGTGTAGGTGTTGCTGTCTTGGACGGCTATCTTTATGCAGTCGGTGGTCAAGATGGAGTACAATGTCTTAATCATGTTGAAAGGTAGATGACTTTTTATTTGATTTACAATATTATATGATGGAAATATTCTGCTATCATTTATTATTCATAATTCATTAAATGATTTATTTAAATTGCGAAATGGACTATAGATTATTATTTGAAATACACAAAAGACATTATATATTTATATAATATATATATTTCAGGTATGATCCTAAAGAAAACAAATGGTCAAAAGTATCACCAATGACTACAAGAAGATTAGGAGTAGCTGTTGCTGTGCTTGGTGGTTATTTATATGCTATCGGCGGGTCCGATGGACAATTGCCTTTGAATACTGTAGAAAGATATGATCCTAGACACAATAAATGGTCTCAAGTATCCCCAATGTCTACTAGACGTAAACATTTAGGCTGTGCAGTATTTAATAATTTAATTTATGCTGTGGGAGGACGCGATGATTGCATGGAGCTATCCAGTGCAGAAAGATATAATCCTCACACAAATTCATGGAGCCCTATAGTAGCCATGACTTCAAGAAGAAGTGGAGTAAGTCTACTTGTGCATTTACTTTAAATGCATTTCATTTTAATGCATCAAGATCATCTTATTGTTTCAATTTATTTTATTGACCCACAATTTAAAACAGGTTGGTTTAGCAGTAGTGAATGGTCAATTGTACGCAGTAGGTGGATTCGATGGAACTGCATATCTAAAAACAATTGAAGTATACGATCCAGAACAAAATCAGTGGAAACTATGTGGTTGTATGAATTATAGACGACTTGGTGGAGGTGTGGGAGTTATGCGAGCTCCACAAACTGAAAACTATATTTGGTAGCTCAGGCTACCCTCTTCAGCCCAAACGGCTGAAACGCCAGTGACTCCTCTTACGCCGGTAACTCCTGTTACACCTGTAACTCCCCCTGCTCCAATATCGGTTCCTATTGTTATAACTAATTCTAGAAAACGATACCGTCGTTCAATGAGCATTATATAAAAAGAAACTTGCATTTTACAAACAGATTTTGCCTTTCTGCCGATGAAGTCTATTTCTTAATGAAATATTTTGTATAAATATTTTGAATCATAATTTATATCAGGGACCGAAATTGATATCGAAAATGTTAGTATACATGTCTATTTGTATCAAAAAATCACATTCTATGATACTGGATTGTATCATATTGTTATATTAATGAGTCCACTTATAGAAATCAAAGATGCCTCAAATAATATCAACATTAACATATGATATAACAAGATTTGTAATTATGTAATAGATTCATTGAAAATCGGTTCCTGATAGAGAAAATTATTTTATAACTTATTCTAATTTAATTACTAATATATACAACATCATTATATAGACTTACTCTGCAGAGATTATCAGGATTTTTTGGAGAAACATTTCTAAAATTTAAAATGGATCTATTTTGAAACAAAATGTTCAAAAACATTTGAGATATTATTTTGTATTTCTAATCAATTGGTATCAATGTATTTCTTATATGAAGACTTATATTTGATTTTTACCTCTGCAATATAATCCAGTATTGCTTCTTGTATTTGACTTTCTTCAGTGTTGCTGTCATGCCAATTTTCAGTCCTTTATAATAGCAATGACTGTATATATATTGGATAAATTTATTAATGCCAATAATCTGTGCATATTATAACAAATTTGATTATTTGAAGTGATATTTAATAGATGTTTTGCTTTTAGTAATTATTTTAAGAAACTACCAAAGTAAATGTATATTTTTTTCTTTTTTTTTTTTTTTTTTTTTTTTTTTTTTGTATTTATGAGACTGACTGATCAATTTATGTAATTGTCAAGTTGTTAAATTGATTTTTGTCATAGTTATATCACTCATCATAATTCGATAAAAATGCTTAAACATTGGGTGTTTACTTGAAATTTGTTCACAAAATGCAACTATTGTTCTATATATATAACTATCTTTATATTTTATTATTTTTATTTTTTGTATAATATCCAATTATACATAATGTGTATAGATTTACTATTTTTTATTTTTATGTTAAATTTATATTATCAGTTTTAAACACAATTTGTAATATAGATTCTTCAATTTAACAAATCAAAGCTATCAAGTAAAAAAAATACATTTTTAATTTAAATATTAAGTTTTATATTATTTACAATTAGTTACTGCCTTTTTCTTAGTTGATTGAATACAATATTATTTTATAAGTTTTCATATAAAATTTATTTGTATTTGGATATGTAATAAAACATACAAATTCCAGCCTTAGAGATAAGTATTAAATTACTAATGTGCATTTAATTTGTTCTACAAAAAATACTCAAGTTTCTATTATGGATAAAAAAAGATATATCCGAGCAATGATAAAAACATGCACAGTTTAATTGAATTATAAAAAGCTTCCATTTAATTATAAATAAGAAAATTAATCATTTATCTTTTTTTAGATGGATTACACTTCTGTTATAGTGAATTTATTTATTAATGATTCTTGTTTGTATATAGATATATATGCAAGGGAATTAAAACAATACATTTTGTAATAAACAATGCACATTTGAAGTGTGTTTAACACATTTTATGTTTATAAGGTTACAAAATGCAAATGGATAATCATCAAGCCATAAGTTTCATTAGACGAATATTATCAGACAGTACATTTTTTTAAAAACACATTCTTGTTTTATTTTAGATAGATAATGTATCACACAACACTTGAAAAACGTTGTATGAATTTCAAATGTATATAATAGACACCAAAATATATGCTCATAGAGCAACACAGTTTTCAAAAGTGAATATTTACATAGCTGTATTGATGGAATTCTTTTATCAATTTTCATAACATTCAGAAAATACAAAAAAGGCACTATAATAAATTCTTTTATTATAAATGCATATAAAAGTACTATTAATGTACAAAATGGTAATAGGGATCATTAAGAAACAATTTCATATTGTAACTTATGTGATAATAATCTAATAAGAAACAGCAAATTTGGCTGAATATAAGCAATATTTTACTAATCATGACAAACGTTAATTGTTACTTTATTTATTTGAGTAAAAAATTTATAAAAAGAATTCGACTATTATATAAATAAATAATTAAATAAATAATCACATGAAAATATCAAAATTTTCTCTGGCTCTGTTACATATATGAGATTGTTGTGAAAAGCAGGATGCATGTCTAATATAAAAATATTGAAATAATATAATGTAGCATTTCTGATAAACCTATTGATATATATATTATTATATTATTCTCTATTAATTTTTTTTATATAACATTCTCTATGAACACGTGAAAACTGCCAGTCGTAGCATATTTTTTAATTAGTTTGTAAATCAAAAGAATTCATTATATAGAATGTAAGTTGTATTCGCACGTGCATTGTTTGCTATCGTGCCTAATCAAGAACACACCAATACAATTCTGTTAACAGATTTATATATTTCAAATGGTACAAATTACGATAAAATAATAAAATTATAGCTATATATATCACAAAATGCTGTGTTTCTCCAAATTATAAATTGATAAATAGATATATCGTATAATAATCTGCAAAGTTATATCTAGTATAGTATACTTTTATTTGAAGAAGAGATGAATATAATTATGAATCAGTATGTTTCATGTTAACATAAATCCATTCATTAATTCTTCTAATTTGTAAAATTATTTTATTACGTACATTTATTTTTTCAATAGTGTCAAAAATATATATTAAAAGTTATATCTCACATAGAATTTTCAAAATAATGTTCACTAAGTAAGACTGGCCTAGATTTAAGATTTTAAAAATATCAACATACATAAAACACATATATTTCCATTAGAACATCAGTAATTACATGCATCAATTTGTTTATAGAAAAATATAGAGTTTACATTTACTAAAAGATGGTTTCATGAATAAATATGAGAATGTGAGAATGTTAAAGAAATATCAATTCTTTATTATGATCATTTTAATCGTTAATATCCTATTTTCTCCTATTATTATATAGTTATAAAAATAAAATCGTCTATTTTATTTTATAATTACAATATTATTTCATAAATATAAATAATGCAATTAAAATATTGTTATTACTAAGTCATTGTTGTTTATGTGTATGATATTAACATTCTTAATATTTAATATATATATATATATATATATATATTAATTATACGTAACGTTCTAATACATTGTTTTTAGATCTTTCTCTAATATATTTTTTTTTAATATATCTTACCTTTCATATACAAAGAAAATAAATTTTAATGATTTTTATTTACGCAAGATAGTTGTATATATTATATAATAAAATTATATGTATGTATAACTATTACAATCAATAATATTAAAGAATTATAATAAATATTAAAATTCTAATGATAAAATAACATGTAAATATAAATTACTCTAATGAGAATGCGAGGGAATGCTACAAAAAAATCAAAAAAACAAACAATGTGACAGAACGCATTTCTTAGGAATATAAAAGAAACATAGATAGACAACTGCAGAATAAAATGAGTGTATAGTGCAAGCAACGCTATCTATATACAGGCCTTCTTTCAAAATATTTATTTTATTTGTTGGCTATTCTTATTATTTTCAGTTTATTTCAGTGTAGCTTTTTTTCCTAAGCAAAATTTAATAGGTGAGAACATTTTTAATAGTTTATGCTTTAAGCAACTTTAGACATAACGTTTTTACTATGAAGTTGTGATAGTTTGATCATAAGAAAGTATTATCATTTTAACATATTTATAATTATATCTAGATGCTTATGAAAGTGGAATTTTTGTTTAAGCATGGGTAAAATTTATATTTAATTAGATTTCAATCCATTTTTAAAATTATGAAATATTTAGCTGGTAAAATACTTTATTCCTTATTTTTATAATTTTTATTATGAACATAACAAGTCGAACAATAAATAGAAGTATAAACTGATCACTTAATTTATTTGAAGACTGATGTAGCAGTTCTTCAAATGTTCATTGATTATACCTATATATCTTGGCTGAATATCATTTTTAAAAGGACTTATTAATTGAGAAGTACAATATGTAAATAATTCATATTTATTTAATATATTCATTTATGTTCCATGAACTTTTTATGCAAAGATCTAATAATTTCAAATTGAACTTATTTGTGAATATTATAAATTACTGTGAGAAGTATATCATTATTTAATTTCTACCAGTTTCTACTGGTGTAACGAATATAGATGGCAGAGTTACGCCATTTAAAGAAGGTTATTGTATTATATGAATTTAAGTTGGATAAACGAAGTGTGCGCAGCCATTACAGGAAATCTTTCTCATTTTTGAACTAACATTTGTTTCAAATGCCGTTTATTTTGTCAATTTTTTTGAAGCTTTCAACCATAGCGATAGCAAACGCTGGGTTGTTCTATCTTTTGCAAGATAAGACCAATAAGAAGAAGATGGCGGAAACAGAAGAGTTAGAGGTAAGTAAAGTATTAAACAGTGAAAAGTTGTTCCAACATACTGGAATACAAGTCAATGATCTGCATCGCTGGGCTACTCATGTTGCCCTCTTGTAGTTTCAATTATTACTTTGATTGCATATTTTGTATACTCACACGAAGTATTGTAGAATAAAAGAACTAGTTTTTAATCGCGTGCTATATTCGTAATATTGTAATTATTATACAAATATGGTTGAATCAAACATTATTGACGGAAGGTAATTGTAAGTAATGGAAGTTAAATATTGAATATATTTTTGTTTGTTACTGACAGCTAACCCAAAATTTCCACTTTCCAGAATGTTGTTTCATTACAATCTATATATAAATTTACCATAGACTTTAGTGATCATAAATTCACTGTTTTATAGTACTTTATTCTAATAATATTTGCTTATTAAAATTGAATTGTGTGTGTGTGTGTGTGTGTGTGTGCGTGCGTGCGTGCGTGCGCGTGTGTGTGTGCATAGTATAATATTTTATATATATATTTTATATATTTTATATATATATATATATATATATATATATATATATATATATATACACAGATGTGATAGGGATATGAACTCATAACCCCTCAAATATATTTGGTATTGTAAAAGTTAATATATTGTTGTAGAATTATGATATAATATTTTCAATAATAATCTTTTGTTATACACATTTGTTACTTTTAATTTTAAATATTGCAAAGTTGTATAATAATATAAATAATTAATTTGTTTTAAGTATTAATTTTTTCCAATAAATAAATATGATCTTAGAACTTATTTAAAACTTAGTAGGAATTATATTATTAAATTATATAATTTCAAGTATGTTATTTTCTATTTGACTTGGAAGTTTTTAGATGTAAACGCATGTACATGATTTAATTTTTATTACAGAATATGGTATTAAGTTTCCGAGTATCTGAGCTTCAGATGCTTTTGGGTTTTGCTGGTAGAAATAAATCCGGCAGAAAAAACGAATTACAAGCAAGAGCATTAGAATTATTACGTCTCAGATCACATCCAGTCCAGCTTAAAATACGAGAATTATACAAGACAATACAGTAAGTAAACATAAATAATATATCCTACTATTAATATTGATTTTATTTTGTTTTGATGATCTAATTATTATTATTGATATTGTTTGAATTTGCTATATACTTTTCATATTATTAGAATATAAAAAGCAAACTTTGTTAGTGTAAGAATTAAAAGTACTATTAGCAAATAACCCAAATCTTGCATTATATTGTATGTTTGAGTTTTATTTCTTTTAAATAATTCAGTGATTTATACTTTAATATACTTCAATAATATGAGAGAGAAATATGAGACATCAAATTAATAATAATTTTTTTTTAATTAACCCATTTGCATCCAAGCATGTAATATTCCACAAACTTGCGACTGTCAGCTATCACTAAGCACGGAATATTCTGCAAACCCGAGACTGAATATTATGTGAACAGTTAAACATCACTGATGTTTCAACGCTGCAGCTTAAGTAGTCATGATGCAAATTATTAATTATTCAAGTGTAACAAATAGTGTACATACATTTATATATATTTAATATAAATTAATTTATAATTATTATATATATGTTACCATGAAAGACCGAAATTAGAGAATGTCGACTTTCACCGGTGAATATCAATACATACCAAATACGTCTGTGAAAAATCAAATATTTCATTACATTGTTGTACATTCGGACCCTTGCCGGTGTATGTTGACAATCACAGATACACTCTGGTGGAGGTCCAAAAGGGAGGAGCCGATAAAGAAGCAACTGGGTTGCATCTATGTTGTCATTCATCGGTGAAAGTTGACATTCTCCAATTTTGGTCTTTCACGGTAACATATATATAATAATTATAAATTAATTTATATTAAATATATATGAATGCATGTACACTATTTGTTACACTTGAATAATTATTAATTTATTATGAATGTAAAGTAAGCAAATATATTATGTATGCATATACTTAATTCTATTAATTTATATAGAGCTGATCAATTAGCAGCACATCAAATGTATGTTCAAACTGATGGAACTGGAGATACTCAAATTGATCAAAGTATGCATTCTAGAAGTTATTATACAAGGTAAATGCATTAATTGTTTTCCTAGATAAAATATCTTAACCCTTTCGCTACGGGCGAATTCTCCGCCACGGTGCTCCCGCAGTACGGCGAGCCACAACGAAACAGTGCACGGTGCACGCAACCAATTATCAGCGGTCACGTCTACGCCTCATTGTAGCCCGCGTTGCTTTCGACGAAAAAACTTGTTTTAAAACAGAGAATTTATAATTTATTAACAAAAATAAACAAAAGACTCATACTGCATGTCCAGAGTGAGATACTCCGTGCATAGAAACTACAGACGCTCATCGTATGTTCGATTACGCGACATCTTTAGCGGGAGCGACTATAGTCGCTCGTAGTATTTTAGCGGCATCACATGGAGAGCGACTGTAGTCGCCCATAGTAGCGAAAGGGTTAAATGTTACTAATGTAATGTACTTACATAAAATATTTACAGACAAACTATCGGACAACAGCAGCAAACACAAAGTTCAGTTGCTTCTGAAAAAGAACTTCCACCCGCACATCAAGCATCTTTACCAAAAAATCCTAGAACTACTCCTGTATATCAGTCTCCAGGTTACACGAGCGTGGCACCACAAGTAAAATATTGTATATATTATTTATTGTTTTATTATAATCTGTATTAACTCATTTGAGTTTAATATTTTAGAGAACAAATGCAACATACAATTCATATCCATATCCACCTAAAGTGCTACCAGTACCATTGCAGATGCCATCAGGACAATATCCTGTTCACCCAGATGTTAAATTGAAAAAATTACCTTTTTTTGATTTATTAGCAGAATTATTGAAACCATCTAGTTTAATGCCACAAGGATCAGTAAGAGTACAAGAAAATACATTTATGTTTCATTTAACACCACAACAGTCAAATGACATAGCTAGTTCTCGAGATTGCCGTGCAGGAAGCAAAATGGATTACATGGTACAGGTAAATTATTTGATTTCAGACATCTTATATAAATTATTGATGTCATATCAACAACTTTTTCTTATTTTATTTTGGGATATAATATACAGGTACAGATGAGATTTTGTTTACAAGAAACATCATGCGAACAAGAGGATTATTTTCCACCAAATATTGTTGTAAAAGTTAATGGAAAACTCTGTCAGTTACCTGTAAGTAAAATCCAAGAATGATATTTTTTATTATTAAAACAATATAATTTACACAAATGGCAACTATTTAATTAATATATATAACTAATAATTAGTATTTATTAATAAGCTATAATATTATTAAGAAACATATGATAACTAATAGATCTAATAGTTAATTGTATCAAATTAGAATCCTATACCTACAAATAAACCTGGTGTAGAACCAAAAAGACCTCCAAGACCAGTAAATATTAGTCCTTTAATTAAATTGTCACCTACTGTGGGAAATCAAATTCATGTTTCTTGGTCATCTGATTATGGCAGACGATATGCAATTGCTGTGTATCTTGTAAGAAAACTTTCGAGTGCAGAATTATTAACAAGACTAAAGAATAGAGGTGTTAGACATTCTGATTACACCAGAGGTTTAAGTAAGTAAATATATTATGAATGTATTCTCATACTAATATTTTTTCTTTATTGTATATTTTAACTTTTATGTATTTTATAATCTTTAGTAAAAGAAAAACTAAATGAAGATGCGGATAGTGAAATAGCTACTACATCACTCAGAGTATCCTTAGCTTGTCCTTTGGGAAAAATGAGAATGAATACACCATGCCGTGCATCAACATGCTCACATTTGCAGTGTTTTGATGCTTCCTTATTTTTACAAATGAACGAACGAAAACCAACTTGGAATTGTCCAGTGTGTGATAAACCTGCTCTACATGACAATCTTGTTATTGATGGATACTTCCAAGAAGTTTTGAATTCTAAGAAATTGTTACCGGATGTTAATGAAATACAATTGCTTCAAGATGGTTCTTGGGAAAATTTAGTGCTAAGAAAAGAGAAAGACAGGGATAAAGCTGAAACAAAAGTGGCAACTAATTTACAAGATCGTAAGATAGATGTGGATACAGTAGAACTCGGTAAGATATGATGATAAATTACTTGAAAGGTACAATATATTTTATTTCATATACTATTTTTATATATTTATTTAGATGAAAGCAGTCCTACTATACCAGTATTAAAGGAGAAGAAACGTACTGTTGTCATTGATTTGATATCAGATAGTGATGAAGATGATGAAGATTCCATACCAAGTCAAAGTACAAAAAAAAAAACTAGAAGTTCCACTCCTCCAAAAAAATCTCAAACTAGTTCTATAAGCAGTACAAGTGAATCACCAGATTTAATGATAATCGATCTAGAATGATTGTCTTTACAGAAAAAACAATAGAAATTTAATGAAGAATTTCTTTGCTCTGTGGTGTGATCATTATCAACTTCACATATAATATTTCAAAAAAATATTCGAAACATTGTGTGTTTAGTATAATTTTAACTATAAAAATATTCATTAATCAGATACACATATTACTGAAATTATTACTTATTTAAGCATTCCTTTACTTTATTACTTGGTGTACAATTTATTTCATTCTATAATGAAATGAGTTTCTATAAACTCATTGGCGGATAACTTTATTATCATTTCTATATTCCAAATATTAGCAAAAAAATATAATTTTTCATTGTAAACTGAAAAATAAAGTTATCTTTTTATAAGTGAAGATTTTCTTTAATGGGATATAAAATTCTATAAAAATAATGTGTAACATGTAAACTATTTATTTTCATCAAAAGCAAGCAGTGTATGTAATACATATACGCAAACTTATTTCTCCATTATTTACGTATATTATCGTATATATGCAAATCCGTATTTGTATCTCTTTTTAACTATTATTTTTAACTATTACTTACTAATAAAGATTTACAATTATATATTTTAATATTGTAAACCTTTCTCTAATAAATGTATGGTTTTATCATAGGTAATTAAATTATTCAATTTAAAATATTATAAATGAATGTTCATGTTTAGAATAAAGAGTAATAATATGGTTAATACATCTTTGTATTGATTTTTATGTTAATATTCAGATTGTCTCAGAATTTCTCTTCGGGTGAACGATTCTCTTTGGGCGGAATCATATAATTACTTAATGATATTGCAGAAAGTCGTTGGTCCACAGGTTCTCTTGTGTCATATAAGCTGGGAGCTTGAAATATAATACCAAGTGTACCTCCAATACATGCTAATGTAAATACCCATAGAAAGAATCTATCTAAAACCATGGCAACGAATTTCCAGTCTTCTATTACCTATAAATACATATTCATTTAAAACACTTACATTATTTATTGCAAAAAATTATATAATTATATAGCTCAGAAACTGTACTTCATTGTCTTTATCTGCATCTTTTATATGTTGTGCAATAAAACGGACTCCTTTAAGTGCTGATATTACATCTGGAGACAAATGTCTGGGCATTGTATTTTCACTGTCAGTAACTGTAACAATGCCACAATATTAATTAGTATTAAATAGCTCATAATATTTTTACAGTATAAATGGAAAGAGTGATGAAATAATATAAGATTTAGGTGGATTTACTCCGTTATAAAATTATGTTAAAGACATACCAGATGCATGAGGTATATGTCGAGCATCATCCTCTCTTATATTTTTGTATGTGGATGTGACATTTTCAAATCCATCTGTGCCTTTCAATTCTAAAGGATAATCACTCACACTGTTGTAAAGTTAAATAAATTATTTGTTTTTTACAATTATAAAATATTAAATACATTTTTTATATAAAAATAATAGAATTTATTAACATAAACATACCTGGAATCAATTTCATTAGTATATCCACTATCTATATATGTATCATCATATTCAGGCGTAGAATATGGAGTTCTACGCATCATCAAAATTCTTGGCATCCAATTTAAAAATACTTGTCTTACCCAGGGTGACATATTATGTGTTGAGGGAGATCTAAAACAATTTATTAATTTATATGTGCAATTATTGCATTTATTTCATTTTAATTTAATTTTGTTACCTGAAATGGACATTTAGAACACAAACAGTGATCCAAATAGATAAAGTTACTAATATCATTGTAAATAATAAATATTTTCCAAGAAGGGGTATAGCCAATGATGTGGGTGGAATTATTTCAGCTAATAGTAAAAAGAAAACGGTCAAAGACAGAAGAATGGAAGAACATAATGAGACCTAAAGAAAAGTAAATATAAAGAATTATAATTTATAAGTAATATTTAGAGATATAAACTTACATAACTATTTTATAAACTTACTTTTTCACCAGAATCACTTGGAAGATAGAAAACCAATACCGTAAGAAAAGTGATACCCACGCATGGAATTATAAGATTAACAGTATAAAACAAAGTTTTTCTTCGCATTGTAATATTGAAGGTAATATCTGGATTTTTAAATAGAAAAATAAATTAATATGACCTTCAATTTAATTACCTTACTTAATATTAATTGCTTTGTTAATGAAATAGATTAAATAGTAAAAAGAATTTTTTACCAGAATATGGTTCTTCACAACAAGGATAATATTCTTCATTACGAGCTGCAGGTACTTCAAGAATATCCCATTCAACTGATAAATAAAAATCAGTCAGATCTATACCAATTTTTACCAAATTGCTACCAGATTCTTGTAACATATGCTTTAGATCAACCTGTTCGTAAGGATCACTTTTAAGAAATGAATAACATGTAATTCAAAATTAATTAAAATATTAATGTGTTAACAAGATAAATTTAACATTTGTTAAACTTTATCACCTGAGCTCCATTATAAGTCCACGAACCAAATTTCATAATACAGGATTGTTCATCAAAGGGGAAATATTCTACATTAATTTCACAGGATGACTTATAAATGGCTGGTGGTTTCCAAGACACTTCACCTGTATATTTTAGTGTAGCTTTTGTCATAAGTGTTACTTCATAATTTCCATCAGCACTGTCAAATAATAACAGTTTATAAAATCATTTTCTTGTGTTCCATATTTTGTCCTCTATTATAAAAATAAATATGATGTTTGAACAAATATAACTATAAAAATTACAACATAGTTTAAAATTCTGAATTAATTAAATAAAGGATTGTATCTTGCATATTATTTACTTATTATATAACACAATGTCTGGAAGCCATATATTTTCAGAAGGCACATATAACATTTCAACGCCACCATATTCTTCTGGATCCCACTGTAATTTGTAGTCAAACCATTTCTATTGAAAAAATAATAATTAATTGTGGAACGTACATAATAAATTATAACTGAACTATCACTTTGAAGATATACTTCACCTGCTCCACCCAGACATTAGTTGTCATCACTTGATTTTTTAGGTTCTGTAAAATGTTGAAATAAATAGAAAATATCAATATATTTATTTATCTTCAAATGCATCATTTTCTTGTTGTCTTGTATAACTTGAACATTAAGTTTGATGTTATACCATCTCGATTAGTTGTGATAGTTTTAATCCCATCCATACTGTCAAAGTTTCTGTGTTATTAATGACTGGTCGAATAAGTCTATTATAATTTGATAATAAATCATCATAAAGCCGTTTTGTATCTGGATTTGCTTCGAATGTTTTCAAACCTGCTGCACCTGGTACAAAAATTAATTTCTTAATATTCTTCTGTCCTTACAATTGTATCCAATAAATTACATTGTCAACAAGAATATAATAAATTCCGTTTGCGATAAGATTCCTTTTTGAATTTAATAAACTTAGAAACTGACCATTCGTAATGCTGAAAATATTAAACACGATAAATGCAAGTATTCGCATCTTACAGACTTTTGGCACGTACGGGTGTAAAAGGGTGGGGTACTTGTGAATATAGAATATAAAACTTATAATTAACACGGCAGTTTTAGAATTAAACTTAATTTATACAAAATAAGGCTAATTATAAAAAGTGCAATATTGAAAAAAGTAAATGTGATAAGCAGAACACGGATATCCCGTAAACTACTGCAAATACAGTCAAGTGCCTTTAGATCGATATCCGAAGTTAGCGCCATTACCGTTACGCGCGAAGAGAAGTCAGCGATTGGATATAGCAATTCATATAACAAATTCAAATTATGACACGACCATGAACGATATACTTCTTCATAGTAAGCAAATTGAAAGTGAAAATTACCAAGTTTTGTCGTGCATAATATATCGAGATTTCATCTCTAAAAACTTCTACACAATCTTTTTGAAGAATAAATACGAAATAAAGAAATAGTGAGACGCATCTTTGCGCGGTTAACTTATACAATTGATTAAAGCAGGTTAAAGTACACACTAGCGTTAATATTGACTTTTCATTTAATATTTAAATAAACAAAGAAATAATTATATTTTTGATAATTTCATCTATATAAATGGAAACTGTACAATATACACAGAAAGAAATAGAAAAGAAACGTTTGGAAGCATTACAAAGAAAACGACAAATTCAATCAAAAGTAACAGCACCATTTGATCCAGGGTAAGTACAACAAAATCAAAATAAACAATTACCTATGACAAGTTTTTCTCAAAATGCAAGTAGTTTTTAACGTCCTATTACTATTCCTATACTCAGATCAGAAACAAATAGTTCTCGGATTGGGCCTATGCGAAAATACAAAACAAATAATAGATATACACCTATGACACCACAGAAATTTTTTGGTGTTAATTCTGTTATAACAGGAAAATGCTACATGATTACTAACGAAAGATTTGCAATGGAAATATCAGCTTATTTATCATCTGTAATTGAAATATTTAAAACAGTGAATAGTAGAATATATGGTAAATTGTATAAAATATTTGAATATGTAATGTATTATCTAATATTTATATCAATTAACAATTATGAATAATAAAAAGAAGTTATATTTTAGATGTAAAGACAAAGATATGGAATTTTCATCTGAAAGATTATGATAATTTAATAAACAAGCTATTAAAATTAAAATCTAATCTTTCTATAATACAAATACCAAAATCTGTTCTTCAGGTATTAATTTTATTATAAATACATTATTTGTAAAAAATCAGATTAATATTTTTATATTTCTAGATTTTCCAGAAAAACTTAAATTCTCCCAATGAAATATCTTCTATTGATCTGTCATCAATAGATGCAACATTAAGAAATATGTTGATGCCTTTTCAACAAGAAGGTATCTGGTAAATATTGTACAATATTTTTTATAATTGGTTTATGCATATATATTACAAAAATTTGATAGATTTAAATTTATATTTTGTATTATGGTATTTCATATATTTCTTATTTTTTAGTTATGGTATTTCAAAAAATGGTTGTTGTATAATTGCTGATGATATGGGACTGGGAAAAACATTGCAAGCATTGGGAATAGCATATTACTTTAAAGATAGTTGGCCTTTGTTAATTATAACACCATCTTCTGTCAAGTAAAAAATTAAAAAATATTAATTTAAATTAATTTTGTTAAATAAATATTACTTGTATCTATCTATAATTTTTATAGGTATCAATGGTCTGAAGCTATTTATAAATTTTTACCATCTATACCTGCACATTATGTTCATCAATTTACCAATGCTAAAGACTTTATCAGTGATGTAAAAATTGTTATAGTATCTTATGATATATTGGTAAGAGCAGTAGATATATTTAAAAGGCGTGGTTTTGGATTTGTTATTTTGGTATGTACTAGATTAAATAGTTTTAGTACATATTAAAAATTCTATTGATATATTAATTAAAATATACAAATGTTTCTGCAGGATGAATCCCACATTTTAAAAAACAATAAGACTGCTAGATTTAATGCTATAAAAAGCGCTGTATCTAGTGCACGACATAAAATTTTACTTAGTGGAACACCAGCCTTGTCTCGTCCTATAGAATTATATACTCAGGTTAATCTTGTGCTTCCCAATTTTATGGGGTAAGTATTAAACTTAAATGCAACATAATAATGAAATATAATTTATATTTCATATAGTTTTAACACAATGCTTTATTTAGATTTCAAGAATATGGAATTCGATATTGTGCAGGAGAAAAAAAAAATTTTGGCTGGGATTTTACTGGATCATCAAATATGCAGGAATTACAATTACTACTAAAATCAACATGTATGATTAGACGATTAAAAGCTGATGTGTTGAATCAATTACCATCAAAAATAAGGTGATATATATATATATATATATATATATATATATATATATATATATATATGTATGTATATGTATACGTACGTATGTATGTATGTATGTATGTATGTATGTATGTATGTATGTATGTATGTATGTATGTATGTATGTATGTATGTATGTATGTATGTATGTATGTATGTATGTATGTATGTATGTATGTATGTATGTGTATGTATGTATGTATGTATGTATGTATGTATGTATGTATGTATGTATGTATGTATGTATGTATGTATGTATGTATGTATGTATGTATGTATGTATGTATGTATGTATGTATGTATGTATGTATGTATGTATGTATGTATGTATGTATGTATGTATGTATGTATGTATGTATGTATGTATGTATGTATGTATGTATGTATGTATGTATGTATGTATGTATGTATGTATGTATGTATGTATGTATGTATGTATGTATGTATCTCCCTCCTTCTCTATGTGTATGCGTGTGTATGTGTGTGTGACATATATCTATCTATTTATACTTATGAAAAAATTCAAAAATCACTGATTTTTAGGCAGGTCATCATATTGAATCCAGATCTTGTAAAAGTAGGTAGGAAAGAAATGGAAGATATATCCAAAGAGTTACAGCAGAACGTTTCAGCTAGTCTAGAACATCATAATGCACTCATTCAGTATTTTAATAAATCAAGTTTTGTAAGATTAGAAGCTGTATGGTAAAAATATTATTTATTTGTTTTATTATGTTTGATGTACTGCATGTGTAATACCACTATATTTTTTAATATTATTATTATTATTATAATGTTTCAGTAAATATGTTACTCAACTGTTCAAAACTAAACAGAAGTGTCTTATTTATGCTCATCATCAACATGTTTTAGATGCAATATGTAATATTGCAGAATCTATGGAAATAGGGTAATTGTTAGTGCTTTTAAATTATAGTGATGCTTCTTTACTTTTATTCATAAAGCAAGAATAATTTTATAGATATATAAGGATTGATGGAAGGACAAGTTCAAATAGAAGAAAAGATTTAATCAATAATTTTCAAGATAATACAAATTGTTTGGCAGCTGTCTTATCTATAACTGCTGCAAATGCTGGTATTACACTAACAGCTGCACAACTAGTAGTTTTTGCAGAATTATTTTGGAATCCTGGAGTATGTGATTATTTACTATTTTTAATCATATATATAAAGTTCTATTTAGAGTTATTTTTAATGTTAATAATTTATTATTTCTTAAAAAATGATTTTTTAAACTTAGATTTTATGCCAAGCAGAAGATAGAGTACACAGAATCGGACAAGATGGTAATGTTGTTATCCAATATTTAGTGGCGAGACAAACGGCTGATGATTATTTATGGTCATTAATAAAAAAAAAGATAAATATTCTATGCGAAATTGGTCTCGATCAAAATATTCTCATGGACGAAGTGGAAGTAACAAATCAAGTATTAAAACAAAATGATCAGTTAAAAATAGATTTCTTTCTGGAAAATACTCCAAAGAAGAACTTGAAATCAGATGATAAGATGGATATAAGTGACGAAATAAATAACGATAAATCATTAGAAAATAATGAACAAAAAGAAGAAATTAAAGAATTACTAAATTTAGATGAAGAAGATTTACAAAACTGTGATTGGAATTTCTAAGAAATAGAATGTAAGACTACCACTGATTAAGATAGTTATTTGAATAAAACAAAAAAAATTATAATGGATAAAACCAATTTTATTCTTATAACAGATATACATTACTAATTATATTTTCTTAATAATAATACAGTATTATATCTAAATTTAATAAAATATAATGCAAATAATAATTCAATCTTAATTTCTTCTAAAGAATTATATATAAGAGTTATATATATATATTTATATATATATATATATATATATATATATATATATATATATATATATGGATATATATATATGGATATATATATATGGATTATAATGAAATAAAGAAACAATATCCATTGAGCACATTTTTAAGTTTCTAATGGCAACGATGCGTTTATTGGCTTAATTGTATCGAATTTTATTTATAAGATGTTTACCAGAATGAGATTATATTTTTGGCTCGTATAAATAGTATAACATTTTTTAACGGTTGCGCCAAATAGCATAAAAAAGAATAGCTTTGTATTTTATATAATAATATATTATAAAGACTTTTATATCCACAAAAGTGGC
>OU426997.1:1494552-1568273 GCA_911387935.1 Dolichovespula saxonica
TCATTAAAATTCCAATATTTATCCAGAAACATATCGAAAAAAGTAACTGATTAAAAATATATATAGTAGTATCAAATAAACCCGAGTGCGTTTGCACTTAAATAAAATGTTTACAGTCGAGCTTAATCTACTGATTCTATTCTGCTTATATTTGATAAATCGCAAAAAATATATAAGATATCGGTTTATGCTTTTTATATGAGTATTAAAAATTCCATAATCAAGAACAATATACGAATGAGTTCAGACTCAGCATAATAAAACCAACAAATCTAATAACATGATTGAGGGAGACCCTTCTCTCTCGTTGCATATCATAAAGGCATTTACGTGTCCACTGATCTGATTTGTGCCATACATATGTACCATTCATACATTCGATCGTGCGTACTACTACGTCATATGAAATTTACTTACCTGTATATTATCACAATAATATCATGTAGATACTAATGTAAAATTAAGTTTATATAATTATTAATGATCTTTCGATACCTAATCATTCATCATTCATTTTATTAAATTTCAATTGTTCGATCTTGTATATCCAATTTATAAATAATAAGTCTATAAATATAATTATTTATTTATATTTAATATATATAAATTTAAATACGAAAAATGAATTTTTTATTATTCGATAGTTTGGGAAATTCATTGATATCAGTTTTTATTTACGAAATCTGTAAATGAAAGTAAAAAAATATTTAATATCAAAGTTAATAGATGTCCATGTACATTTCTACAATTGTTTCATCAAGGAAGATCTACATTATTGTTACTATCATTGTCTTACTCCTTATTAAAGAAATAGAGCTATTGCCGAGATTACGAGCCTCCAGTCAGCATGAAATTGATAATGATAACACATGACCGTTGGCGTTCAGATTTAAATACGAAATGTTTATTCTCCTTTGCATTTTATACCACAATTGAAACAAATACGATGATATCGCATAAAGATTATTTAAATCATTTTGATAGAAAATATTTCTTACCGGAAATTATTGAGGCCTAGCACTCAAAATAAGATCAAATAATATACTTTTATTCGATTTCCTTGAAATAATGAATTTACTGTATATCAATTTAATAAATTATAAACTGTCATGTTTATTTATACGTGCAATTTCCTCCAAATTTTATCATTTTTTCATGTAACGCAAATATATTTATTATGAAATATTATTCCTTATCTTCTTTATCTTGTTTACAGAAGATTATCAAAAGAAAGTATCTTACCGGAAAAACAATTTTTTGAAAGAAATTCATTACTAACTGATCTTTTTAATACTAACAAACATGTGCGAACGGTATATAATATATTTACAACGATTCTAATAATACTTCTTATGAATACTATTACATACGATATTATGGATGGTGGATCGTAAGTATCATTAATATCTCAATTTCATTGAAGTTTGATAAAAAATATAGTGAAAATTTATATCAATGAAATATAGTCAACCTAACGGATTTGTCGGCGGTTATATACATTTTTTATTTTATTTTCAGAATAAATATTGGAATGAATATCATAATATGGAGTTTCGGAAAATTTTCAAGCGTTCTTTATATTTGGTCTTTAATGACATTAACGACACTTGGAATTTACATTCCGTTCTATATTTGGGCGCACAAACGTCTCCATTTTCTACCATTATGTAACAATTAAATGGTTTTTTGTTATTCAAAAAATATCAACAAACATTCCTTCAAAATTATACTTATAATTTATGATATTATTTAACGTAGCATCTGCCTTAAAAATATGGGACTATGGATGGATAGCGGGGCTTGTATTATATCAGATCATTTTCATCGTTCTTCCAGCTAAAGCAATAGTAGATGAGGGGCTACCAGTCGCTTCTAGCACTGTAATACTTGCAGAACAGGTAAATTTATTTCATATATATGTATCTATATATGAACGTTCTACTACTAAACAACTTCGTAAACATAATTTCTTAAATACAAACTTATTTAAGTTGAATACATATTAATATCTTGTACAGAGCATAACTTTAAAGAGTGATCTACGATCGATCGATTTAAATATACAGATCTAAATCATTTCGATTTAAAATGAAATTCTAAAAATCACTTTTATTTACAATTTTAAATAGGTTCGTATGTTAATGAAATCTTACGCTTTCATAAGGAGTACGGCACCAAAATTTCTTAAGTACAAAATCCACGCGGAAATGGAAAAGCCAGTAATACCAGATTTTTCGAAGTATCTGTATTTCTTCTTCGCTCCAACGTTAATTTATAGAGATAATTATCCGAGGTAAACCCATAGATGATTCCGAGCGTCTTAATGTTCAATCACGCTTGTGAATTTTTCTAGGACAAAAAGTATTCGATGGAAATTTGTTCTCTGGCATTACTTAGAAGTTTTGTTGATAATATTTTACATGGCTTTCATATGTAAACGCTTTTTTTATCCGATATATGGAAAACATGGAGTGAAACCTATGAGAAGGGAAGAATTGTTTGTCAATATAATCAACACATCCATGCCTGGGATTCTTTTTTTCCTTTGTGGATTTTATTGTCTTTTACACGCTTGGTTAAACGCTTGCGCTGAAGTATTGCGTTTTGCCGATCGATTGTTTTACAAAGTAAATAACAAAATGACCAGCCTCTTTTTTTTAATAAGACTAATTTATAATCTTAACAATTATCATACAATTTATATATATTTTATTTTCAGGATTGGTGGAATTCATCATCTTATAGTGTTTATTACAGGACATGGAACGTCGTTGTGCACGATTGGCTTTACGCCTACATATACAAAGATGTGGTTGAAATCTTAACGAACCAAAATAGATTCATCGCAACTTGCTCCGTATTTTGCATATCTGCATTTGTTCATGAATATATAATGTGTTTTGCCTTCCGATTTTTTTGTCCCGGAATGATACTTTTGTTCGGTTTCATAGGCTGCCCGTTAACTTTTATCACAAGAAAAGCTGGCAATATATTTCTATGGTTTACTCTCATCTTGGGCAACGGTGTAATGTGCAGCATGTATGCTATGGAATTCTTCGGAAGACAAAATTGTGTTGAGTATCCTGATAAATTCTTGGATTTTATTTTACCGAGAATTTGGTATTGCAACCCTATATCCGATTGATCATTAAATAAGATATATATTAGTAATGTTGAAAGATCGCTTCTTCAATGCACTGTCTCTTGTAATATATTGGCTAGAACATAAATATATTTTGTGAAAATATTTATTTCTTCTGTTCTTATTTGCATTCGAACCATGATGTATATTGCCGCAGTTTTGAGAAAACTTTGTTTATATTTTATAGTTATTCCTATGAAAAGTATAAACTTGTGAGGAACGAACGGTGGAATTTTTTTTTCTTTTCTTCTTTTTTTTTTTTTTTTTTTTAGTAAGAGTTGGTTTTTTCGTTAAATATAAAGTATAATTAAATATAAAATATAAAATTATATATAAAATATTATTATTATATATTAAATATATTATATAAATATAATGTATATTAAAATATTATTATATATTAAATATAAAAGTTATATATTTATTGTTGAATTTTTCTATCTAAATCCCAGTTTCCTATCCATATGTTTTGAAAAAATGTTCATTAAATCATAAATAGATATTTTATTGACTGGTTGCTAATCATAATAATATATCTTGTTTCATCTCGTAAGTCAGCTTACAATCTATTAAGTAAATTGAGAGGGATATTAACAAAAATACTATCATATTTCATATGTGTATTCACTATGTCGACATTCACAAGTATGTCGACATTTACTATATCGACATTAATAAGTACGTCGACATTCACTATGTCGACATTCAGTTGACGTTTTATTTTAATATAATCTATTTAGCAATTATATAACGTAAGGAGTGTGCCCATTGAGCTCATGACTAAATTATTCTGTCGTTATCGTAACCAACTATCTGTTAACCAGTTTTCGTATTTTATTTTCTAAGAATATCGATGAATAATACATAGTAAATCGCAATGCCTCTTATTCCTCGTTTTAATATTCATTTAAAACACATACACATACGCACGCATGCAAACATACGCTATTTCTTGTGTCTCACATGATTTTATTTTCAGTTAATAATAAAAAAAAAAACATACCAACTTAAGCTATAAACGCATAATAATCATATGGACTTTTATTATATATGAATTTTATTAATGCGCCTAAGATATTTATATTTTTTGTATTATATGTACGTGTATGTGTATGTCCATTTATGTATATTTATTAGGCGTAGATGCTATTACTTAACAGAATCGTACTATGTTCGTCCAAGAAAAGATAGACATAACGCAAAATTTTTAAAATGAATTTACGTTGAACATCAGCGAAAATACAAAATTGGAATACACGCGTGGAATACATGAATTTCATTTGGAATACACGCACGATTTTAGTTTACTATTCTCTAAAGATCATTTTCGATCGGTATATTTTTAAAATACCATACGAAAGGTAAAGTTGCGTTCGTTCGTTCGCATATCATCGCATGTGTTGCATTGGTAAGGAGACGCATTTTCCAAATCGTCCACACCACCGATTTCACTCAGGAAAGTTAAACCCTCACACAAAATAATACTAAATAAGATCGCAAAGTTAAAGCACTGAACAAATACAACAATAATTGAAAGTCTTTAATTCATACGGTGGGTTTACATTATGAATATACATAATTTTATCAGTGTCGGTAATTTTGAATCACTTATAATCAGAGTGGTCAATAAGGTCTCTATTTTCTACATAAACTCTTTAAGTCATTTAAATATTAAAATATCATTATTCAAGACACATAACATTTTACACGAAGAATAAAATGAATAATTCATCTTAAAAATCGGTGTTTTATAATTAACAAAGATAAAAAGAAAAAAACGATAGATGAAGCAACTGTTGCTGAAATACAAACATAAAAGCAAATACGAAATTATTAGTTTTTATTATTTTAACATTTGTAAATGATAAAATAAGATAATTCATTTAGCGCAGAGAAATCTTGCGCTTGTAGGAAATCTTGTAGGAAATCTTGGATAGCATTATTAGGTAATTTAATAATCGTAATTATCATATGATATCGGAGATATTGAGCAAATTCGATAAATCACTACAGATGTCGGATACTTCAGATGATATTTACTGTGATAAAAGGTTCGTTTCGTATCGTAATTACAAGGTATTTTATAACTTTGATTTTTGTATTTGAAAGTATTAAGTATATTATCAAATTCGTTCGTTTCAATTATCCTGGAACATATAAAAAAAAAGTAAATGATTCACAAGTAATTTAAAAGCAGTATTAATTGAATACCTGTATTATGCGAATCATTATTATATATTATTATAACTCAGCTATACATGTTTGAAAATTACAGGCGGTTTTTAACTAGCGGTCTCATTCTAAAATCGCCGGCTGGGAATGCGTATGTACACATTCCAGTCCAATATTTATTAATTTTTTTTTTGTTTTCCTTCTTACCCTCTCTCACACAGTCTTCACGGCGATCTTACACCGACTTCTTTTCACTTATTTAAAACCTCGTAGCCTGTTCTATAGTTATTATTTCGACAAATAGCCTATATTTTCCGTTAAAACGTAAAGAGCAACTAAATAAAATTTCATCTAGATTGAATAAAATTAATAGCGATTGTTAAAGATTAAAAAGGCACAAAATAAGGCTCTTATATTAATAATGATTGAAAAAGGCTCTCCTTTCCTGTTTGCATATATATAAAGGCATTATATACGTCACTGACTTTATTCGTGCCATATGTATACAGCATTCATACATGAGTCATTCCACGTCAAACCGGACAGCTTTCTGACCACTAGTTCTCTGATTTTGAAATAAATTTTTTTACAGGTTCTCTGTAACAAATTATGGATCAAATAATTTCTATTTTATTTTTATCACCCATAGTTTAGAAGTTACACGGGGTTAAAATTTCCGAAAAACGACGAAAAATCGAAAACACGCCCTCCTTTAACTGCTCATATCTCCGGTTCCATTAATCCTACAGACTTCTATAGAAACGCGTTTTATAGCCCTTGAATGACACTTTCACGATGTATTTTTTCATTGCCCTATAATTGACCATTTCAGTTGTTATAAACAATTATATTTTTCAAACGTGATTTCCGAGACTTTTATCAACTTTAAAAATTCTGAAAAAATATCATCGTATTCCTTGATCAATTTTCTATAATATTCTAGAATTATAAAATGAAAGATTGATAAGAACTGTGTCAAAACAGCGGTTGATTCACAGGCGACGCCGCGGGAGTCCGCGACGCGCTGTTTGGACACAGTTCTTATCAATCCTTCATTTTATAATTCTAGAATATTATAGAGAATTGATCAAGGAATACGATGATATTTTTTCAGAATTTTTAAAGCTGATAAAAGTCTCGGAAATCACGTTTGAAAAATATAATTGTTTATAACAACTGAAATGGTCAATTATAGGGCAATGAAAAAATACATCGTGAAAGTGTCATTCAAGGGCTATAAAACGCGTTTTTGTAGAAGTCTGTAGGATTAATGGAACCGGAGATATGAGCAGTTAAAGGAGGGCGTGTTTTCGATTTTTCGTCGTTTTTCGGAAATTTCAACCCCGTGTAACTTCTAAACTATGGGGATAAAAAAAAATAAAAATTGTTTGATCCATCATTTTTACAGAGAACATGTAAAATAATTTATTTCAAAATCAGAGAACCCAAGGTCATTTTTTGCCCGTTTTTGTCCAGTTTGACGTGGAATGACACACATACGTATTATAATGTTACTACGTGTACGTGATATCATAACGTACTACTACGTCATGTAAAAGTTTCTTCCCTGTATACTATCATTATGATGTACATGCAAGTAGAAAAATATGTTTATATAATTATTTATTAATGATCTTTGCCGTACGTGCTCATTTATCGATTATTTTATTAATAAACTTCAATCGTTCGATCTAGTGTATCCATTTTATTTACAATAAATCTATAAGTACAATTCTTTCTTTATACGTAATATGTGCGAATATAAATACAAAGAATGAATCTTTTTACTATTCGGAAGTTTCAAAAATTCATTGAATTCAGTTTTTCTTTTCACAAAATTTAAAAATGAAAGTAAAGGAATTCTTCATATCAAAGTTAATGGATGTCTATGTACGTTACTACAATTATTTTATTAACAAATTTTGTCACTATCGTAGCCTGTTTCTTTCACTCCTTCTTAAAGAAATCATGTTAATAGAAAATATTTCTTACCGGAAATTATTGAGGCCTAGCACTCAAAATAAGATCAAATAATATACTTTTATTCGATTTCCTTGAAATAATGAATTTACTGTATATCAATTTAATAAATTATAAACTGTCATGTTTATTTATACGTGCAATTTCCTCCAAATTTTATCATTTTTTCATGTAACGCAAATATATTTATTATGAAATATTATTCCTTATCTTCTTTATCTTGTTTACAGAAGATTATCAAAAGAAAGTATCTTACCGGAAAAACAATTTTTTGAAAGAAATTCATTACTAACTGATCTTTTTAATACTAACAAACATGTGCGAACGGTATATAATATATTTACAACGATTCTAATAATACTTCTTATGAATACTATTACATACGATATTATGGATGGTGGATCGTAAGTATCATTAATATCTCAATTTCATTGAAGTTTGATAAAAAATATAGTGAAAATTTATATCAATGAAATATAGTCAACCTAACGGATTTGTCGGCGGTTATATACATTTTTTATTTTATTTTCAGAATAAATATTGGAATGAATATCATAATATGGAGTTTCGGAAAATTTTCAAGCGTTCTTTATATTTGGTCTTTAATGACATTAACGACACTTGGAATTTACATTCCGTTCTATATTTGGGCGCACAAACGTCTCCATTTTCTACCATTATGTAACAATTAAATGGTTTTTTGTTATTCAAAAAATATCAACAAACATTCCTTCAAAATTATACTTATAATTTATGATATTATTTAACGTAGCATCTGCCTTAAAAATATGGGACTATGGATGGATAGCGGGGCTTGTATTATATCAGATCATTTTCATCGTTCTTCCAGCTAAAGCAATAGTAGATGAGGGGCTACCAGTCGCTTCTAGCACTGTAATACTTGCAGAACAGGTAAATTTATTTCATATATATGTATCTATATATGAACGTTCTACTACTAAACAACTTCGTAAACATAATTTCTTAAATACAAACTTATTTAAGTTGAATACATATTAATATCTTGTACAGAGCATAACTTTAAAGAGTGATCTACGATCGATCGATTTAAATATACAGATCTAAATCATTTCGATTTAAAATGAAATTCTAAAAATCACTTTTATTTACAATTTTAAATAGGTTCGTATGTTAATGAAATCTTACGCTTTCATAAGGAGTACGGCACCAAAATTTCTTAAGTACAAAATCCACGCGGAAATGGAAAAGCCAGTAATACCAGATTTTTCGAAGTATCTGTATTTCTTCTTCGCTCCAACGTTAATTTATAGAGATAATTATCCGAGGTAAACCCATAGATGATTCCGAGCGTCTTAATGTTCAATCACGCTTGTGAATTTTTCTAGGACAAAAAGTATTCGATGGAAATTTGTTCTCTGGCATTACTTAGAAGTTTTGTTGATAATATTTTACATGGCTTTCATATGTAAACGCTTTTTTTATCCGATATATGGAAAACATGGAGTGAAACCTATGAGAAGGGAAGAATTGTTTGTCAATATAATCAACACATCCATGCCTGGGATTCTTTTTTTCCTTTGTGGATTTTATTGTCTTTTACACGCTTGGTTAAACGCTTGCGCTGAAGTATTGCGTTTTGCCGATCGATTGTTTTACAAAGTAAATAACAAAATGACCAGCCTCTTTTTTTTAATAAGACTAATTTATAATCTTAACAATTATCATACAATTTATATATATTTTATTTTCAGGATTGGTGGAATTCATCATCTTATAGTGTTTATTACAGGACATGGAACGTCGTTGTGCACGATTGGCTTTACGCCTACATATACAAAGATGTGGTTGAAATCTTAACGAACCAAAATAGATTCATCGCAACTTGCTCCGTATTTTGCATATCTGCATTTGTTCATGAATATATAATGTGTTTTGCCTTCCGATTTTTTTGTCCCGGAATGATACTTTTGTTCGGTTTCATAGGCTGCCCGTTAACTTTTATCACAAGAAAAGCTGGCAATATATTTCTATGGTTTACTCTCATCTTGGGCAACGGTGTAATGTGCAGCATGTATGCTATGGAATTCTTCGGAAGACAAAATTGTGTTGAGTATCCTGATAAATTCTTGGATTTTATTTTACCGAGAATTTGGTATTGCAACCCTATATCCGATTGATCATTAAATAAGATATATATTAGTAATGTTGAAAGATCGCTTCTTCTATTTTTAATTACATTCGATCATATATATTGCCACAGTTTTGGAAAAAGTAAATTAAGTATTGTTATAATGATATATATATTTTACTAATGTAAATATAGATATAATAATAAAAATAGTTATTTTATACAGAAATTGAAGTCCCATGTACATTTATGTATTTTTAAAAGATTATGGTAATTTCGACTTTAATCTACGGTACCATGCAGGAAAGATTTCGTGACGAACGACAGTAGTAGCATTTGGTACTATAAAGTTTTTTGGTCTATTGTAGAAAAATCTGGAACAGTATTAACGATATGATGGGGCGACTCATATGCTTCCTTGGCCATGAAATTCTTTGGTACTAGAAAAATACTGAAATATAATTGGCCATCCAGTGCGGTACGCCGATTGGTCGGCTCTTGATAACAAGTAGTGGTAACTATATAGCAATATCAAACCAAGCAGGTAGAAATAAAAACACGTGGATTATTGTTGAGCTATCATTATCTTAACATAGGTTATCAAAACTTTGTTTATTTGTATTGATTACAAAATTTATGTATGTACAATACTATATTTGTTTCGACGTCTTTATGCTTCTCATTTCGTCTGAAAACTATAAATATTTAAAATGGTGAAGGCAAAAAAGATGAATTTGTCTGAAAAAGCACAATTAAAGCATAACCAACAAAAAAAGAAAAATTTAAATCCCTTCGAAATACATATAAATAAAGATAAACAAAATGTGTTAGGACGAAAAAATAAAGCAGACAGAGGTTTGCCTGGTATATCACGTGCTAAAGCTATTAGTAAACGTAAGGGTACTCTGTTTCAAGAGTATAAATTAAAAAATAAAGACAATGTGTTTTTAGACAAACGCATAGGTGAAAAAAATTTTCACATGACACCAGAAGAAAAAGCTATGGCAAGATTTACAGCAGAACGTATAAAAGCTCATAAGAAGAAAAACATTTTTAGTTTGAATGACGAAGAAGTGCTGACGCATAGAGGCCAAACTCTTGAAGAAGTAGAAAAATTTGATGATCCAAAAAGTGATGATGAATTTAGTGATGACGAAAATAGAGATGGGAAACTAAATAAAAAATTTGTTGAATCTCACTTTGGAGGTGGCATTCTATCCAAATCAGACTCAACTATATCTAGAAAAGATCTAATTGAACAACTTATCACTGAATCCAAAAAACGAAAAGCTGAGAAGCAAAAAATACGTGAGGAAACTATAGATTTAACAGAAAAACTAGATACTGAATGGAAAGATCTTCTTCCAATAGTGTCAGCAAGTAAAATATCAAATCAAGATCCTGTTGATAAAGTAAAAGTTGATGATTATGATATAGCTGTACGTGAATTAAAATTTGAAGCTAGAGGCAATCCTACAGACAGATTAAAATCTGAAGAAGAAATTATTAAAGAAGAGAAGGAAAAATTAGAAGCACTTGAAGCTGATCGTTTAGCAAGAATGAAAGGATTTATATCCGATTCAAGTGCAGAGCCAAAACATAAATCAGCAGATGATCTTGATGATGGATTTTTTGTAGAAAAAATATCTGATGAAGTTCAAAATGATGGAGTAAGTAATGACAACGACATATTTAATGATGATACTAGTCAAAGCTCAAACAATACTAGTAATAGTAATGATTCTAAATTTAATGAAAATGTAAATCAAACAGAAATTCGAGTAGAAAGAATGAAAAAATCTCTTGTAAATGATAAAATTGATAAGACAAATAAAATTAGTCAAGAATCAAAAGTAATAAATGATGAACATGAAGAAAGTAAAGAAGAATATGAAACAGATTTGTGTGAAAATTCGGATGTGCAGTCGGATTCTACTAATGTTGAAGATGAAAGCTCTTCAGAAGATAACTTATCAGATTTAAAACAATCTGACTCCTCTAGTGAAGATGAAGAGATATCTGACAAAAAAAGTGTCAGGTTTGGAAATAACATATTTATTGAAAATTCCAAAAATGATAAGTTAAAGTCAATAATAAAAGCAAATAATGAAGCAGTTATTGACAAAATTGTCAGTGAAGATAGAAAACAAAAAATTAGAAATGATCTTTTAAAAAAGAAAGAAAGCATGGAAGAAGCTAGAAAGGAATTACCTTATACTTATAAAGTACCAGAAAGTTTTGAAGAATTACAAAAATTACTAAAAAATCAAAATCCTGATTATCAGTCAGTTATTGTAGATCGCATAATAAAATGCAATCATTGGACTCTAGATAAACAAAATAAAGAGAAATTGTCAAAATTATTTATATTTCTAATGAAATATATTCTTAGTAATAGTATAGAAAACGATAATGTAGAAAATATTATTAACTTTTTTCAAGTTTTTGATAGGTAAGATATTTATATATATATATATATATATATATATATATATATATATATATATATATATATATATATACATAGTAAATATTTTATTCTATTAAAAAATTTAATTAAATTTTTATTATATTATATATTTCAGGTTGTGTCCTTATCTATATGATCTTGCACATATAAACCCAGAAAATACTAAAAATTGTATGGTTGAAATAATTAAAGAAAAACATGAAGATTTTGAGAAGAATAAGAAACAGTATCCCAACATAGATACAGTATGTTTCAAGAATATTAAATAATAGAAAAAATTAATTATTTTATAATTTAAAAATTACCTTTTTTCAGCTTATTATTTTTAAATTGGTATCACTATTATTCCCAACATCTGACTTTAGACATGTGATCGTTACTCCTTGCCTTATATTTATGTCACAAATATTATTAACATGTCGTATTAAAAACAGAAGAGATATATCAAAAGGTCTCTTTACATGTACTCTTATGTTAGAGGTATGTAATAATAACTATATTTATACATTTTATATAACTACATATATATATGTACTATATTATTACTGTAACCAGAAATTAATTTTTGTAGTATACAGTATTAAGTAAACGATTTGCTCCATCTGCAATCAGTTTTCTATGTGGAATAATATACATGGCTACGCCAAAACTTTTGATTAAAGGAATTAAGGTGATTCCTCCTTTTAAAAAAATTGGTGAATCAAGTAATTTATTAATAATTGATCAGGAAAAAACAGATTTACAAATGGATTTAAATACAATAATTATGAAAGCATGTGATTTAGTAAATGAAGATATAGACAATGATTACAGAATAAGAGTTTTATTTACTGCAATAAATTTAATTACTGAATTTAAAAATCATCTTCAAGAATTAGAATCTGCATATTCTATATTCGAACCAATTATGAAGTTATTAAAAGAAAACCCATGCAATGGATACCCTTCAAGTTTAAAGAAGCATATAAAACAATTATGTGAAGAATTAGTTGGTTTAAAAAATAAGAAGCTTGAATATATTATTCGTGAAAAGAAAAGACCAAAACCATTAAGGCAATATGAACCTCAAATTGAAAGAGTGTATGTGTTCTATTTTTTCTATTTATTTCCTAAGTAAATGAATAAAAACTACATTTTGATATTATGAATGTTGTATATACTACGTGTATTGTTTATTTTTTGTATTATTTATAGGTATGATGGCAAAAAGCATAAGCCTATGTCTAAAGAAAAAGCAGAAAGAGAAAAATTACTTCATAAATATAAAAAAGAAATGAAGGGCGCTATTCGTGAAATAAGGAAGGATAGAGCATTCTTATCCAAATTACAAATTAAACAGCAAATCAAGAACGATACGGAACGCAAACGTAAAGTGAAAGAAATATTTGGTGATGCAGCGAAACAACAAAATGAACTAAAAAAACTAAAAAAAAAATAGATTTAGAAAATTATATAAAAAACATGGATACACATAAATAATGTGTTTTTCATCATGTAAATATATTTTGTATATTAAATATACTTTTGCTATTATTTACGTACTGATATATTGTACAATTTAAAGTATTTTAAAAGGATTAGAAAACATAATTGTACAAAAACAAAATAATCAAAAATAACTTTTGAAAAAGATCATAATAGGTTAGAAATTATTAGAAGATAATATAATATAAAAACAATATTTCTTAATTTTTCTTTTTTCTTAACAAGTATATCACATTCATCTGTGATAATACATACATATATTTAATTTCCTATACTTTTCCATAATTATTTATTTTATAATACATATCAAGATATTATTTAACGTACACTTACTTTTTATCGATTGCACATCGATATAATTGCATGTTTTTATATTTAAAATCTGCCATGATTTTCAAAATAAGCTTTCATTTGTTTGAATATTATTCTTAAAAATTATTAATTTTTAAATATGATTTTTGCAAAAAAAAATAACACTCAAAGATCTGTAATAATAATCTCATGTAAAAAACGTTTCTTTTGAATGAGCCCTTCGTTACTAAAATCAGACAAAAATTGCGATCAGGAGGATTTATGTGTAAACCCTTGCATATACTGTACAGATTTTATGTACTTAAATATGCTTGTATCATTACACTATCACATATCAAAGAAATAACGCATGTGAGTTGCATCTAAATTTTTACTTATCAAGTTACTTTGAAGGAAAGAATAAATTATAGATTTTTAAACAATTATTTTTATAATGAATAAATTTAATTAAACAAATCATTATTTATAATCCACCAGTAATAATTATCATTCAGAATAATATAATGTTTATTATTGCGCTACCTGCTGGCGATTTGTTTTCTTGTTATATACTTTGTTCTTTCTTCAAGGCTAATAAATACATTTCTCTACTCCTGTCTTTTAGTCTATTTTAGACACAGTTATCTTTTTATATTATCTATTATTTTTGACAAGATGTACATATGTATTCCTTGCCGCGAATTTATTACTTTTCGTTTTCATCGAACCTTTGTTTTGTCGTCCCGTGAAAAAACACTCGACTATTCGCGCTTCTTGTGTAGTCGGTGTCATTGAGACATTTAGGACAACTATCGGTACAACTTGTCAGTTATCGATCTGTGAATCGAAAGAGCAACTAATCTCATTGACTGTGTAATTTTTTTATTTTTTATTCGTCATAATAGCGTTAAAGAATGAAGAGGTATTGTCGCTTTCTTTTTTTTCTTTTTTCCTGCACGCTGTTTTGAAACAAGATTGACAACAGAAAGTTGATAGTTGCGTCGATCAGTCGCTTAGTATGAATGGCGTGATTGAAAATAATGCCGCATCTTTAGTCGGCGCAATTACAGTCTTGAGAAGACAACTTGTATAGTGAGTAACTGCAAGCGACTGTTGATCAATTCGTCAACTCTAATTGCCTCGTATGAAAAAGCGAAGTAGCCAATTCTATTTTGCACCAATCGATCGATGCAATCGATCGTTTTGTGCGAAAGGGCCGTTAAACTTTAATTCGCTCTGTTGGTCTATCATTAGGCTATTGGTTTCTATGATGTGTTTTCCTCTTTGTTGATTTCTAAAAACACTTTAAAGCAACACTTGAGACCAATCGCGAAATAAATAGGTGATGACAATTGTGGAGAACACTGGAACTGCGCACTGAATAAGGTGCACATGAAGGTAAAATAAATACGTTTCAATATACATATGCCGTATAGGATATAAGATAGGATATAATATTACTATAATATTATATAGGATATAATATTAATATAATATTATATAGGATATAATTATTTCAATAGAAATAATTCAATGTCAAGTAACGTAATATATCAAGTTACGGATATTTGAAAATGACATTTACTAAAACAGGAATATTCATGATACATACCGGTAGCGAAAAAGATAATGACATGTGTATAATAAATAGATCTCGAGATAACTATTAATTAAAATTCAATCATATTAAAAACACGTCTGCTTAAATTTTTTACGGAAGAACATAAAACCTAATCAGATAAAATGCGCTATAATTCTCATCTACTTTTCGATTAAATAAATAGATTTTGTTATATATCGATTTTTTACGCTTTCTTCCAAAAGGCATTGAACGTGTTGAATTTGATTTGATTTTAAAAGAATAATAATATACAAGTAAATTCATCGTTAAACGTGCATTTCTTAAGGCTGTTTATCACCTTTGTCTAGTTTCTTATGAACATCATGAAAAGCATTTCTTTACATTTGGAATGGTTTAGAAAATCTAAACATCATCAGTCTACACATCATTCAATGGTGTATGTTCAACATTTCGTGATATGAAAACAGTAGTGGGGGTATGAGTTTCTTCTTTTTTGCCGCAGATTCCGAGGGACGTTACTGTACAAAACTTTTTCTGCGCGAAAAATAACGAAAATAGCATTTACGTCAAAATGACTCTAGACATAATTTTTGACCAATTTTTTTATTTTAAAGATAAAGTTTTAAGCTAGAACCCCGCTTTTTCGAATTTTTGAAAAAGCTTTATTTTTATGCATAGTCTATTATCAAAGAAACACCATTTGTTTCAAAGAAAATAAAGCTTTTTCAAAATTTCGAAAAAGCGGGGTCTTAGATTGAATCTTTGTCTTTAAAAAAAGACTTGTTCATCATAATCGGTCAAGAAGTAGGTCTGTTCTCATTGTTGGCATAAACCATTATAAAACCAGGGATGATGAACAGCTTTAAAAAACGGCTGAGAAAAATATAAAACAAATGACTGCGAAGCAATTGGTTATTTTTAAAATCTTCACTCATCGAGTAGACATCGTATGAATAGCATCGAGATGTATTTGTAAATATACGACATAAAAAGTGATTAAAGTGAAGAAAAAAATATATCAGTAAAGGGGCAACTTCGTAAATATAAAAAAAAATACTGGAGCAAATTTAAGAAATTTGTTGAAGCAAAGGAAGAAGCAACTGCAGTGTACAGCATTCACGAAGGTATATATAGAAAGTACGCGGACGGAATGTTCTTATATTTCAAATAGATTATACGATTCTTCTTTTCTCCTTCGGCAATAGAATGTGCGATTAATGTAAAATGTGAACATTCTGCTTTGAAGTTAGTAGAACAGCGCATTATCAATATTGAACATTGTTTTGAATATTTTCTCCATTGGTGTACATACACTTTACAATTATAGTGTATGTCGAAAGTCGCTAATACATTTTCGCGACGTCTTCGATCAGGAATTCGGGAGGAGTTGAGAATAAAGAAATAAGGCGAGTTTAGAAATTGATTATATTCTTATTTAACCTTTGTACACGATTACGTATTGTAATTATTTCAAAAGAATTTTTTTTAACGATTTGACTCAATTATTATCTTTTAGACATTGCAACAATCTTCTTCAATGACGGAATTAACAGAAGTATCTAATAATAAAGTATTTGGAGGATGGCAAAAAGTTTATTCACATGAAAGGTATTATAAATTAAGATAAAAATGTAAGGTTATGTAACAGTGGATCTGAAAATAATTTTTTAATATTTTGTAGCTCCGTCCTTGGCTGTAAAATGAATTTTGGTATCTTCCTTCCACCACAAGCGGAAGAAGTTTCTATCCCAGTTATTTATTTTCTATCAGGACTAACATGCACAGAGGCAAATTTTATACAAAAAGCTGGTGCTCAAAAATATGCTTCAGAATATGGTGTTGCTTTAGTAGTACCTGATACTAGTCCTCGAGGATTAAATATTCCTGATGAATCAGACAGTTGGGACTTAGGAATTGGAGCAGGATTTTATGTAGACGCGACAAAAGAACCATGGAAAAAGAACTATAAGATGTACAGTTACATTACTAAAGAATTATCATCACTGATTAATGAAAAATTCCCAATACTTTCTGATAAGCAGTCTATAATGGGTCACAGGTATGACACTAACAAAAAAATTATTAAAATTATTACAAAATTATAATGTTTTTAACATTAACCGTTTTTATAGTATGGGAGGTCATGGAGCATTGATCTGTGCACTTAAAAATCCAGGTATGTACAAATCGGTTTCTGCCTTTGCTCCTATCAGCAATCCAATTCAATGCCCGTGGGGTAAAAAGGCATTCTCTAACTATTTTGGAGAAATAGAAGACAATGTCTCATGGAATGACTGGGATGCTACAGAATTAGCTAAAAGATACAATGGTCCTCCTCTGGATATTTTAATAGATCAGGTTTAACTAAATCAAATGTAAAAAATGTAATGTTGTATAAATAAACAAAATAAACATTAAAGATATATTAATTTTAGGGGAAAGAAGATAATTTCTTAAAACAGGGTCAACTATTGCCTGAAAACTTATTGAATGCTGCAAAAGATGCTGGATTACCTTTGGTTTTAAGATTTCAAGAAGCTTATGATCATAGTTATTATTTTATAGCTACATTTATCGAAGATCATATTAAACATCATATGAAGTACTTAAAGAATTAAAGATATTTTTTATCACAATTTTTACTAATAAATAATTCTTTTAGATTAGTATAATGAAACTAAAATTAGTACAATAAAATAAAGTAAACTGCAAAAGAATCAATGTATGATTTTTTTTCATTTGAACAAAGCTACAGATAAATTATACTCATTATTCTTTGCATTTTTCTCTCCATCTCTTTATAGTTTTCTTATGATATACATAAAAATTGTTAACAATAAAAATATACTAAATGTGTTAACATTCTGTAATTTTTTTCTTCGTGACAGTACCACCTAAAGTATATCAAATTTATAATCTAATTTGAATCTAGTATCTTACGTTTTTTGTATGATAACAAAACTATCACCTTATAAAAGTCGATATTTATTGTGATTTGCGTGGATTTCGTAATTCATGCCAAAACATTAATACTGGCTCCCGTTTTCGCCAAATGTTGGCACTGCCCCAAGCTTGCCAAAATCTACACAATAGAAAGAAATAAGAAAATTTAAATGAAGCTATTTTTGAACATTTTTCTTGAACACATAATGTATATGAACATTAAACAAAATAACACTTGCATTCCAAACAATGCACCACCTAAATGTGCAGCATGATCAAAATATTTCCATCCTAATACGCAGCCTGTAAAGTCTAGAGTCATTGTTACTTTAATTGCCTGAAATCAAAAGAATCTTTTATAAAATATAAATAAAGAAATAAATACAATATTTTGCAAAAAAATGTATGTTATAAATACATTGAATGTTAATTTACCATACTCGCAGTAAATGTGAACATAGGAAGAAAAAGTATAGCTAAACGAGTATCTGGATACTCTGTACAGACAAATCCAAGAACACCCATGATTGCACCTGACTAGTATAAGTGAAATTAATATTAAAATATTATCCACAATATTTATTTACCAAAAATATATATTACTCACAGCTCCTACAGATAGACCAGGTAAACCAAATACAACTTTATAGAAATGACTAGCAAAACTAGAAATGACACCACTGCTTAAATAAAGTGCCAAAAATTGTTCTTTCCCTAAAGATGCTACAATTCCTGTACTAAAACTATGCAATACATACATGTTTGCAGCCAAATGTAATAAAGAATAATGTGAAAATATTGATAATATCATAGACCAACATGATGCACCTTGAATAAAAAAAAATAATAAATTATATTTAACTGATTTATACAAAACAATTAAAAGAGAATATATACCTTACTTAATTACTCACTAGAAGCAGGATTGGCACAAAAATATTTTATCATTGTGCTTTGGAATGGAGGTACTCTCCATGCAAGAAATACAAGAACATTTAAAAAACATATAGGTGCGAACATTTTTTGTCCATCTGTTAAATTTCTCCACCATGCTTCCGCTTCTTTCCGCCATCCTGTTTTCTAAATATATATAAAAGCTTCATTAATATAGGCAGCAATAATAATAATTATGATTAAAATGTTAAATACGAAATACATACAACACTGTAAAATTGTCTAAAATGATTAATTATTTTATATGTTTGCTTTCTAATACTTTCATATTCCCAAATTGCTGTTGTAACTATTGTAACTCCTGTAAACTAATAAACAAAATACAATGTATTATAAAGAATAACGATTTTACATTTGGTTATTTTACGAAAATAATCATCATTGTACATACCGTAATAGTAAAAACAAATGGTTTTAACAACTTGGAAAATTGAAGAGGTTTATTTTCAGTATTAAGTCTAGTAAAAGGACTTTCAGGTCGTTCGAAAGAATTCTTTGATCGTCTAAAACCTCTAACATTTTTGTACGTATTTGGTATGTGTAATTTAACTGTATAAGATGGTAACATCAAAACACTACCAAAAATTAAAAAATTATTTAACAGTGTTACAAAATACAATATATAACCTAAAAAGAAAGGAAAATAAAAATTGTACCATCTTTTCGTGGTATTACCCAGGCGCATAAATGTCCTGATCGTCATGCTTTAGAAGATTTAGCATGCCGTTACAACGAATTATCTTCTATATTAATTCCATGAAAAAATATAATGACAAAATGTAAGGGTAATTTATACAAAAAGATTTTGAACAGAACGAAATTAATCCCGTGTTGTTTAGAACATATAACTAAACATTAAATTAAAATGATATGACACACATAGAGATACACCTTGTACGCAAAATATATCTCGTTCGGCGCGTTTTTCGACCAATAAAAACTCTTATTTTTGAATTTTATAAATAATCAGAAATGATTTTCGATTGGTTATAGCACGATCTACAAACTTCGCAATGTTTCGTCTCTATGGAATATTTTCTATGGCATATGAATTTTAGCAGACGATTTTGCAAGCGTTTCCCGGAATATGCTTTCGTGTCGCTTAACATCGTAAACAGAATGTTTCGGCGTTGTTTAGTTTAAAAAGAATCATCGAAAGCGACCGTAATTTCTTTTTGACTCGTCCGATACTTCTTTAACTTACCGTGACGTCGGTAAAAGCCCTACATACATATCATGCAATGGCGTTCTATATCGTTACAATTTTGACGTAAGGTTGTGACTTCTTGCTATCTAAACTTTACGGTATCAATTATGTGTAAATATTTATTAAATCCTGTATTACTATCCTCGCGGTGACCGATTGTACGGTCTTTTTTGCGCGATCGTGTTTGTTAGTATTGTATCGTATAATTGTAAATATGATAATAGAAAGGAAATTTATAAACCTTGTGCAATTGCATAAATAAACGTAAAGCTTTTAATACATTTTCTTGATTTTTCTATTGGCGATGTTGATGATCAATCATACAAGTTGATAATTATCTTATACCATGATGGGAATATTGTATGAGAAACGGCCATTGAAGAAGCCCAGATTGGGACCACCTGATGTTTATCCTCAAGAACCTAAACAGAAAGAGGATGAGCTTACATCTATAAATGTCAAACATGGATTTGCAACAATGCCACAGTTATCTGATGAATTTGGAACTGCAAGACATTGTAATGTTACTGCTGCCAAAGTAGGAGCATACTTCAATGCTATACTTGCTAAAAAAGAAGAACTTGCAACTATGCCTGATACTGGAAGAAAAAGACAACAGATTAATCCTAAAGATAATTTTTGGCCTGTAACTGCTAGAACAAAAAATGGCATTGAGGCATGGTTCAAAGACTTATCAGGTTGTAAACCTTTAGTAACTCTTGCAAAAAAAGCCCCTAATTTTAATAAAAAAGAAGAAATATTTATGATGTTGTGTGAATATCAAGTACCTATGTTAAGAGCTGCATGGTTTATCAAATTGAGCTCAGCATACACTGTCGCAGTTTCAGAAGCTAAGATAAAAAAAAGACAACTACCAGATCCTACTACAGGTAAGAATATGATAATTAAGAACAAAACAACCATAATTAAAGAAACCATATTCTTTTATACTGTATTGTCTTTTGCTTTATTTTAGAATGGACAGGAACTTTGATAAAATTCTTAAAGGATCAGCTATCAAAATTGCAAGAGTATTATCACATGGGTACCCAATCAACTAATACTACAAATAGTAATGCTAATAATAGTAGTACGAATACAAATAATTCATGTAATGGTAATACTACACCAAGTGCAAATGGAAGTAACAACAATACTGTTAATAATAATACAAATAGTAGTACTAATGGATCTATAAATACTCAACCAGCTACACCAAATTCAAATGTTCAATTAACAACTGCAGCAGTTATGAATGATGAACATAAATTGGCAATGAAACAGTGGCAATATTGTATTCAGTTAGCTAAGTATATGTTTGAAGAGGGTTTGTTGGACAGGCAAGAGTTACTCCAATGGATATTAGAATTATTAGATAAAATTAGATCATCTCCATCAGAGGATGGTATCTTAAAACTTCTATTGCCACTAGCTTTACAATATCTAGAAGAATTTATACAGTCTGAATTGTTAGCTAGGCGTTTAGCATATTTATGTTGTCGGAAATTGGCATATATGTGTAATAATATTGAAGTAAATAGCAATCCACAAAGTCCATCTATTGTTAAAACTGAAGTTAATAATACAAAAGATGCTGCTGTTACAAATCAAAATCCACCAAATCCATTAACTGCAGCTTTTAATGAGTATTTAACTTGTCCACACCATAGAGATGTATTATATAGTTTATCTACAATCATACAGGCAAGATAAATATTTCACTTACATATTGAATATTGCTTATATTAGATAAATTTAATTATCTAAATAAATTTTATATTACCCTCTTAGGTTATTACTTTAGAATGTCCAACAGCATTAGTATGGAATAGTGTTGGAGAAGGGAAAGCTCCAACTGTTTTAAATGGTTCTCCATTAGATTATTTGCCATGTCCTCCTGCTGCTTTACCAACTCCACCTGCAAGTGCTACTAATCCCACAATGAAACAATTAAAAATTGCGCAAGAAAATATAAGAGCTCGATCACAAGCTGCAGAGGGACGTTGGTCGTGTGATAAATGGCAGCAAAGTAGTGCAGGAATGACAACTACTAAAGTATTAGCTGCATTGGATGCTCTAGATAGACATAGTTTCGATCGAATGGATTCGACTAATTCATTAGATACATTGTATGCAAAAATTTTTGCTCCTCCTCCAAAAGATAATAATAATGAACGTGATACAAAAATAGAATATAATCCACAACAGGATTCTGCTGTAGTTGAAATTCTTTGTGAATGGGCAGTAAGTGCAGAAAGATGGGGAGAACATAGAGCAATGGCTGTTGCCAAATTACTAGAGAAAAGACAAAGTGAAGCCACTGGAGAAACAAATGACAATGATGACAAAGACAGTGTTTGGAGTAATGGAAATCCACCTGTACTTCCAATTTTCCAACCACTGTTAATGAAATTTTTGGATACAGATGCTCCTATTTTAGATAATACAACATCACAATCAAAAACGCAATTTACAAATTTAGTTCATCTATTCTCAGAACTAATAAGACATGATGTTTTTTCTCATGATGCCTATATGTGTACATTGATTTCAAGAGGAGATCTTATACAAGGTATATACATTAATAAGTTTTACCAATGTTTTTTCGCGTTGTTTTCTATATTAGTACAAAGGATGAATATTGCGTAAGTTTGTTAAGCGATATATTTCGTTCAGGCCCAGCAGCAAGTAAGCCTGGAACACCTAGTAATAGAGAACCAATTGATGAGGATAGTCTCTTCCCAGGAATAGATTTAAAACCAACTAAATTGGATGTACCAGATCATGGTAGAGCTATGGATTATGATGATAGTAAAATAGATGATGACTTAGACAAGCTATTGCAACATATTAAGGAAGATCAACAAAATAGTATGGATGCACCAGACAGTCCAAAAGAAGATGCTTTGGCTGGACATACAGGTCATGAGGATATTGATTCTAAAATTCAATCAAGTCATAGCCGTCATTTACTATATACAACACATTTTCCTTTACCACAGGTGATTAATTAATATTCAAAATATTGCTTTATTAATGTAGAAAGCTTTATATAACCATATACATTTTTTAGGATGAGACATGTAGTCAGCATGATTGCAATCAACGACATGTATTGTTGTATGGAGTAGGTCGCGTTCGAGATGAAGCTAGACATGTTGTTAAAAAAATGACAAAAGAAGTATGCAAATTATTTGGTAAAAAATTTAGCATTGATGTTGCAGAAGGTGGAAAAGTGAAGAAGCACTCGCGCAGTGAATTTAACTTCGAAGCTATAACAATGAAATTTCAAAATTTAAGTTATTTTGACCAACATGTGGTAACGTGGCAATGTGCAACACAAGTTATTGAAATGCTTAATACATTTGCATTGGCTGGATCATCTTACTTACCAGTACAAGAGCATGTAGCCTTTCTATTTGATTTAATGGAATTAGCTTTGAATATTTATGGCCTGATAGATGTTTGTATTCAAATACTGAAAGAATTACCAGAAGTTGAAGCCCAATTCACAGCAAGAAATAGTCAACTTGTCAGAAGTTACACTACAAATTTAAGTCTGTATGTTGTAGGAGTATTAAGAAGATATCATTGCTGCTTGTTGTGTAAGTAATATGATCTTTGTATTAAATAATACTAATATGGGCAATATTAATAATATTATCTAATATTTAATTGACTTGTTTTTTAGTATCCCCAGAACAAACAACAGTTGTATTTGATTTACTGTGCAAAGTTGTAAAACATGTTGCGAATCCAAGTGATTGCAGCTCAGCAGAACGTTGTGTATTGGCTCATCTTTATGATTTATATTCCACATGCTCACTGTTAAAAAGTAAACCACATGGTGTAGAAGCATTTAGTAATGCATACCCAAAAATTCGTACTGCTCTTTACAGTGCATTACAACCGACACCCTCAAGTCATGTATATAATTCACAATTTATGGTAGATGTCTTTACTAGTCCTAGACGAGGTGGAAAAATAGAACCACAATGGGCCAGACAATTAAATGAAACACCAGCAAATCGTTACAGCTTTGTATGCAATGCTATAGTTGCAGTTTGTAGTGAAACTGATAATGACAAATTAAATGATATTGCCATAACTTGTGCTGAGTTAACAGCTTGCTGTAATGCATTAAATGCAGAATGGCTGGGAGTTCTCATGGCACTTTGTTGTTCCTCTAATAGTTCTGCATTTTACATTGATGTATTAAATCAAGTTGATGTACAAGACTTAAGCATACATAATTCTCTTGCAGTATTTACATCAATTTTAATTGGTAAGTTTACAAAATAATAAATTGATCAGATATATAATTCTTTACAATATACTGAATTAAATATAATCTAATAAATATATTAAAAATTTCAAAAATTTTGTATCAATTTATTTTCTTACTTTTATAGCTCGACATTGCTTCTCATTGGAAGACTTTGTTGTACATATAGCACTGCCATCATTAGTTAAAGCTTGCAACGAAGGCCGTGGAGATGCTGATATGGAAGCTGAAGCAGGAGCTCGTTTAACATGTCACTTATTATTGCGACTTTTTAAAACAGTCGAATGTCCTCAACCAGCCTTGTATTCTGTTGGGACAAGTCCTCATCCTTTACCAAATGGAAATTCTCGAGGATACAGCATAAAATTAAGTTGCGATAGACATCTTTTAGCTGCGGCACACAATAATATAAGAGTGGGCCCAGTATTAGCGGTACTGAAAGCTATCCTTGTAGTAGCTGATGCAACTGCTGGAAAACAGCCACCTAAAAAGCCAGATGTGTCTATGACTCATTCAAGCAAAGGTGGTGGACCTGGTAGTGTTGGTGTTGGTATTGGTGTCAATAGCGGTGGCCCTGGAGAATTATCAATTAGCCACATTTTAGGAACTAGTGATATTTTAGGAGGTGGTGATGATCTTGGGCTTGATCTTGCAATGTCTTCCTCTAGTAGTAGTGCCGGTATGACTTCAGAAAATGTAAAAGGTCTTTCTGACTTCGCTCAGCATGTTTTACGTCAAATTTGTAGTCAAGAATGGGTTTTAGAAAGGTGTTTACAAAATCCTGAAGAACTTTGTCACCCTGATATGCTATTAGATAATATGTTAACACCACGTCAGGCACAAAGATTATTACATATGATCTGCTATCCTGAGACACCAACTGAAGCTTTTATAGATCAGAAAACGCATATTACTAATATCCTGGAAAATTTGGAGCAATGGAGTCTTAGGATGTCCTGGCTTGATCTACAATTAATGTATAAACAATTCCCACCTGGCTCTGTTGATCTTTCTCAATGGTTGGATACTGTTGCAAAAGCTGCTATAGATGTATTTCAATTAAATACCTTATCAAGCAAATCTGATAGAAGATCAGGTTCTATATGGTTAGTGGCTCCTCTTGTTTCTAAACTACCAAGTGCTGTACAAGGGAGAGTTCTTAAAGTTGCAGGTCAGGTGTTAGAATCTGGTAATTGGTCAAAAACAGCTGGTCGTGAACGAGGTAGATCCAAATCACCTTCACTTTTTAATCATCAACCATTCTTATCATTGGTATTAACGTGCTTGAAAGGACAAGACGATCAAAGAGAAGGTTTATTGACATCATTACATTCACAATTATCCCAATTTCTTAATACCAGTAAAGAAGAGAAAAATATAGGCTCTGAAGATCCCAAAGCAAGAGAAGTTTTACAAGATGCTCTTCAATTAAGATTTAGCTTAGTTGGTGGTGTTTTCGATACAATACAACGAAATACAACTGCTACAACTGATTGGGCAATTTTACTCGTTCAATTAGTCAGTTATGGAGTAATCGATTTAAACAATAACTCAGAACTATTTACCACTGTTATAGATATGTTAGCAACACTGATACATTCCACTTTAGTCTCAGACTCACAGTCTGAAAAGGATGAAAATAAAAAGCATTATCAAAATTTAATGAAAAAATTGAAAAAAGAACTTGGTGATAGAAATTCTCCAAGTATTCGATATGTTAGGCAATTATTACCATTGCCAAAATTAACGATGGAAGTTATTACTTGTGAACCAGTTGGTTGTTTAACAGATACTAAAGGAAATAAAATTGCTGGTTTTGATAGCATTGATAAAAAACAGGTAAGATTGAGAAACAGGTATCGCTTATAATATATCTGTCTTATTTTGAGAATTGTCTATCTTGATGATAAATATGTATGAGCAGGGCTTACAAGTATGCGATTCACAAAGAGTTTCTGCATGGGAATTATTAGAAGGCCATAAAAATCCAGCACCTCTATCTTGGGCATGGTTCAGGGCAGTTAGACTAGAACGTAAACCACTTACTTATCAAAATGCCCATAAATTATTGAGGTATCATACGCACAGTCAGATTAGACCAGCTAGCCATTATTTGGATCCACCACCTTTGCCGCCAGAAGATTTGGAACCAGACAAAAAGGAATCTGAACCTGGCAAAGCCGATACCCCTATGAGCATTGACTCTCCAGGTAGAGTTGGTGGCAGTGTTGGTAGTAGTGGGGTAGGTAATGCTGCTACTAATGGAAAAGGTAAAGCTATGAAAGCTAGACGGCATAGAAGGAACAAAGGAGCTGCAACGCCTACAGCTCCTGTGTCGCAACAAATACAAGTTAGTACAGTCATTATAAAAATTATTTTGTGCATTTAGATTTTAAAATTTATATAATAAATGATTTTCAAGCAACCACCATCTCAACTACAACAAATGGCATTCAACAATCAACAAGCAGCTGTTGCTCAGCAATCTGGAATGTTCACTGGGCAACCTCCACAACCTCAACAACAATGGTATGCAAATCAACAAAATCACACACCAGCACAGCAATATGGATATGGACAACAATTACCACCAACACCAGTTGGTGGACCTCGTTATGAAAGACCCGGAATGAATAATCAATCTAAACAAGCATTAACTAATATGTTACGGTTACGATTACCAAATCAATTTATGGGTACTCAACAACAACCTAATCCTGCACCAGTTGCTGGTCCAAGTGCTTTCCAAGGCATGCAAAGGCAACAGTTTATTAGACAACAATTAAGAGCACAACATGGTGCACCAGGTATCAATCCACAACAGAGTATGTTTGCACCACAACAGCAGCAACAACAACAACAGCAGCAAGGAATGTATGCTGGAATGCAACAAGGTGAAATATCATAGATTAAAAAAAGTATATGATACAAAAATTTAGAATGTCTCTAGTGTATGATTATTTACAGGAATGAATCAAAATTATGCAGGATATGGAGGACAACAAATGATACCACAACAGCAACAGCAGCAACAGCAGCAACAAACACCTCAGCAGACACAACAACAACAACAATTATTACAACAGCAACAGCAACAACAAGGAATAATGAATCAACAACCAAATATGATGTTCCCAAATCAACAACAAATGATGGGACCTCAAAGAGGTCCAGAATATATGCCACAACAAAGAATGCAACCTGCTGCAACAAGGCCACCTTATTTGCAAGTAAATATTGAAAACATTGTTAAAGCTAGTTTAACCCTTTGCTACAATAGCGTCGTTCAAGTTGTATTAAACTAATATAACCAAACTTGTGTATCCATGTGACATTATGATAACTAAAATTACCGATGGAAAACATCGAATATACGATTATGGGTAATTATAGTCATCGTTGGTATTAAGCCATCGTTGGAAAATTTTAAAAGAGAATCACTAATATATAAATTTAAATAATTACTTACATTTACTTTTCATTTATAGGCACCAAATGTTACCATGAATGCTATGGGACCAATGGGTGGAGGTCTTCAAAACCAACCTGCTCCACCATACAGACAAGCAACTGGCAAACCAGGTGCTGTGGGAGTAACTGGAGTAGGTACAACAAACGTTAGTTTACAACAAAACCAGCAATTCCAACAGGTAGATTATATACATATTTAAAGTTAATATATAACTTTAAAGTAATAAGTGAATTATTTTATAAAAAGAAAACTTTTTTTATATTTTTTCGTTTTATAGCAAGCAATAAATCAACAACGTATGAGACAGCAAATGTTAGCTATGCAACAACAACAACAGCAGGCACAGCAACAACAGCAAGCACAACAGCAACAACAACAACAACAACAGCAAGGTGCTGCTGGTGGGCAACAACCAACTCCACAATTAGTTACACATTTACAGCGGCACTTGAGTCAACCACCACAACATCCCTATCAGCATCAACCACCAGGATATTAAAATTAAGAATAACATAGTATAATATGATGCAGTGTTCCTTCAAAATGTATACACTCTTCATTTATTAATCTCGTATATCCGTAACTTAAACAAAATTATTGTTCATTTGTTAGACATGTACATTAACGACCTATGTGTTCAGAATATTAAGCATTAACCCTCTATAACGTCACGTAACTTTGAAGTAATATACTCACATATCTACATTTTTTAAATTTTATTTTATTCTTTGTCATAAATATATATATCACAATATCCCGAAAGTGAATGCTTGCTAAGTTAAAGTTATACTTAGTATAGTATAATTATAATAATATAAGTTATAATATAAGGTTCAAATTACATAATTTTGTGTTAAACAAAAAGACAAATTGGATTAATTTAGAGGGTTAAAGAAAATGCATAATATTATAAATTCCGGAAATTTAGATCTTCGTTATTGACAATGATGTAAATCAATTCATTATGCTATTATTTTATTATAAGCATAAGTTTGTCTTATACTTTAATTTACCTAGTCTTACTAATTTTTATTGTATATATCGTATTTTTAGATTGTATACATATATCTTTGATGTTATTTTTAATAGATAGAGCGACATTATATTGCAATAATACAAGAAATCCCTTCTGGGGTTGCTTCTAATTTTCACAATGTCCTAAGGACTATAAAAATAGACTATAGAAATCATTATCAATCTAAATCCATTAATTTATAAATATGAGTTTATTTTGATGATCATAAAAGAAATGTTATATGGGTATTTATAAATGATGAAACATAGTTTATGTGTATACATTTTTTAAGAATACTGTTTTGCATTATAAGCGATGGATTAAAAATGTTGAAATCTTATTAAAGAAACAAACTACTTCTTTATCAGAAAGTGATAGAATAATTGTGAACTGAATGCAAAGCAAGTAAGCTTTGCACTTTTATAAACTATTGTAAGACAAATGTATCTAAAAATTTCATCATTTTTTAAACTCAGTTTATTTTTTTAAGTTAATGTTAACATAATCGTGTATATACGATATCAATTTTACTTTTGAATTTCTAGAATCTTTCTATAAATTGCCAAAACTCATATACGTACTACGAAAATGAAGGTTGTAATATCTTATATTTGATAAAAATGAATTTCTTCATTAAATTGTACTTCATAACTTTGTATATTACGTAGAATACACTTCGTTCATGTAATACAAGCAATGTTACAAAACTAGTTAATGAAACAAAACAATGGAAAGAAAAGATAAAATTTATTCATTTTATCATAAGAATAATATTTTCTTCTAACTTTACAACCAGAAATAAAAGCATTTCGAATTAATGTTTAATATAAAAAATATGTACTATATTGAATATTATATCATATTATTTTAGTTAAATGTCGATTTTTTTAAACACCTTGTATCATAAAATAAAAAATTATTAACTTATAACCAAGCTTACATATAAGAATATCAAATATGTATTTCTAAAAAATTAGAGATTAAATTATTCCTACAGCAAATATTACTTCTTGTTAATTGTCATCCTATGAAAATTAATATATTATTATAATATAACATATATTAACATATAAACCAGCTTTATGATTGGCTGAATTTGTAATCTAGCGAACCAAACGAAAAAACCCTAGTTTCCTCTTAGTAGAACGATAGCTCTCTTTCAATTATATTGCGCAAGTATCAAGATGGGTATGTTCTAGCTCTTGAATTTATAGTTTTTTGAAAACGTCATACGTTCTGAATTGTCATGTTTTAATAAAAAAACATTCAATAATAATCACAATCTATGATAATATAATTTTATATATGTTTACCATAAATATATCTAATGAAATGAAAATGTGTATAACCTCAAACGAAACTATACCGCGTGTTTAATTTTATTTAACGAAATTCAGTGATTTTGTAATAAATGTCTAAATTATTTTCCTAAAATTTGTCGAAATTTTAAATATAATATTTAACGAATACGATTGTAAAAAAAGAAAATAAGATATCTAACACAAACATGTGCTTACAGGAAAACCTCGAGGTCTTCGCACAGCTCGTAAACACGTAATTCATAGAAGGGACCAACGTTGGAATGATAAAGACTACAAAAAAGCACATTTAGGAACAAGATGGAAGGCTAATCCCTTCGGAGGTGCCTCACATGCTAAAGGCATTGTTTTGGAGAAAGTGTGAGTATTTCTTCTAAAGTATGATAATTGATCTGTAATAAATTAAAGTAAAAAATATCTAACTCAATTTGTATAGTGGAGTGGAAGCTAAACAGCCCAACTCTGCTATCCGGAAATGCGTAAGAGTGCAGCTTATAAAGAATGGTAAAAAGATCACAGCTTTCGTACCTAGAGACGGCTGTTTGAACAACATTGAAGAAAATGACGAAGTTCTAGTAGCTGGATTTGGACGTAAAGGTCATGCTGTTGGTGACATTCCTGGTGTTCGTTTTAAAGTAGTAAAAGTTGCAAACGTTTCTCTGCTTGCTCTTTACAAAGAAAAAAAGGAACGTCCCAGATCATAAATTCTTGGTTGCAAATTTTTAAGAAAATGTAATTTACAATATAAAATGGAATTAATTTAATTATACAAGTCTAAAAGATAAAAGAACTGTTTTGTTGCTATTACCTTTGTTTTATTCGTCATCATTTTTGTATTTATTCAATATATGAAAATAAACAATAAAATTACATACTATGATTACTCTTTGTGAACAAATTATAAATAAATTGTAGCTTATGCCCGATGCTTATACAAAGAGTGAACAATAATCGCATTGTATACAAACATTATAATGTATCAATAGTTTCATCTGTAGAAATCATTATGTCCTCTACAAGTGAATTCAACGATTTATTATAATTATTGATTTTTTGTGATGTACTTGGTAACTTAAGTTTGGGTATCTCATCTTTCACATGTAGCATCTATAAAAGCAATTATTTTTGTAGTTTATACACAAAGAATGAAAACATGTAAATGCAAAATATTACCTGTTTAAAAATCATAAAGTTAGAATGTATACTTTTGATATTTGAATCCATATTGTTTTCTGCAGTATTCTCATTTTTTGTATACGATACAGGCCAAGAAGAAATCAGATCATAGGTGTCCATGAATTTCTCCATTTTTTCAATAAAATTCTCTTGTTGCTCAATATTATTCTGTTCTGTATTGTTTTCCTACAGTTATTACTTTCTTTTAATATAATTACATCTACTCCCATTCAAAAGGTACAAAGCTTCATACATACATTATCTACAGATAAGTTTTCTATTACAGAAATATTATTTGACTCATTAGACTCATCTAATTTTTTTAAATCTTCAAAATATTTTACAGCTTCTGAATAACTCGGTTTTACAGATGTATTACTTGGATTATTTATATCTTCAGTAAAATGTATCTGTATATAAAACAATTTTTAATTAGATGTACCTTATAAAATTGGTAACTTCATACTAGTTTGTCAATTTACTTTCAATAAAGTTGCAATTGATTCTTCCTCATTGGTTGAAACATCAATTGAATCTAAATAGACATTTTTAATAAATTGTAATAATAAAGTTAAAGTAGAAAGTTGCTCTTCTAATGTACAATTACCCTAAAAAAGAAGGTACTTATAATTAATAGAATTCGCCTATTATCCATATTCACTTATTATTTATTAATTATAATATACCAATAATATATCTTTGTTAATACAAATTCCAAGCTGAGAATAATAAATTGCAAGTTTATCTGAAAGGAAAATCATGTTTATAAGATTTCAATATTTTACATTTCAAATTAGTACACATATATATGAGTGCTTAGTTTATTTTGTGAAATATACTCTATAATATACCTTGCAAAGCAGAACCTTCAAGTTTCCCTAAATCAGTCGCTATGTCCGGTACTTTTTCCGTAAGTAACCATGATAATAAATGAATTCGATTATCGCCGGAAAATATAATAGAACTTATATTATCTGGTTCTGCTTTTGTAATTTCAGGATAACGTAATTTGAACAAAACATTATAGAAGTCTGACATAATATCTATCGTAGACATAACGAAATGTGGATTAAAATTCGAAATAAAAAAAAAACAAAAATAAATGTTACGGGATAAAGTTTGAATACGATGTTTAGAGCACTTGCGTACTGCCGACTAGTCGCTAGCTTTTTGCCAACCACTGAGTTCAAGAAAATATATCTATTCGTATAAACTTGATTACCGTGATTACGAAAGAACAAGTAATGCACAACGAATCGTTTGATCGCCTGGTTATTAGTCTTTCATTGACCAAGTCGCCGGTGATTGGTTGACACTGCTTAACAGTTCTTAATGATGCATATCTATGGAAATCATCTTAATGGTACTTACAGGGTTTTTCTTATATCTTTCGAATTCTTTTGAGAATGACTTACTAAGAATTAAGTTTAAATTTTTTAGCTAATATAAAATTCATTTTAAAGGTATTCTAAAGAATATTATATATAATATTTTTATTATTTCATCTATTTATATTATTCAATACCAGAAATGTCATTATATCTTTTTCTCCATTATATACGAACCGTGTGCTTTAACGCTGACAGACAAAAACATTTGATACTTTGTCGCATCATATAAATTGTTATCAGTGGGAATAATATTATATATCATAACAATATTTTCCAGAAATAAAAGCATTTTGAAATCATGTGTTACGTCCAGGATGGTTAGAAGCATAAAAAAACTAGTATTCCCTGAGCTGCTGATACGGTTTGGTCAAGACTTACGTCCTTTACTCAAACCTCGCTAACTCCTCTCTTTTTGGTACGTAACACGGGAACAAGAGTGAGAGATACTTGTTTTAATATGTCACGTCGCCGTCATCGACGTGTTTCTCACTAAAAGAGACTAGGAATTGTTTCAGTGAAGAAGCGTCAAGACGCCGTTAGTGGCGTGTTTTCCACCAAAAGAAATTTGGTACTACTCTAGTATAGGTTCGTGTCGCCATCAACGGCGTGTTTTCCTGCCAAGAAGAACTTTGGATTATTTTAGTATAGTAATATGGCTTGTTGTCGGTAACGTCGACAGCTCTTAATGCCCACTATGAATCGGTAAAAAGGGGAACTATTAATAAGTACCTTCCACATACTAATCGTCGGATTAACGGGATAAGGATTAGGATAAAGGGCCACTTGGAATTTCGAGGAGAACGCTGTATATAAGAGGGAAAAGTTCAGCGAACAGTGAGTCTACTACCGTCGCTCCGCCTGTTCAGACGTGTTCTCCTTAGCTCTTATATAAAATAAAGGAAAATTTTCTAAACATCGTCTTGATCATCATTGATAACCAGATCTCACGAACCATCATCAAAGGGAATTTTTACATCCCGTTAAGTTCGTAGGTTTTGAAAGAGCTAATTGGTGACAGTGAACCTCCGAAGGAGATTTGGTCAATTTAAGGTATAAAACGAGTATATCTCACTCTAACTCCCGTGCTACGAGCCAAAAAGAGAGGAGTTAGCGAGGTTTGAGAAAAGGACGCAAGTCTTGATCAAAACATATCAGCTACTCAGAGAATACTAGTTTTATTTTGTTTTGTTGTTCCCCTCCATCTGGGACGTAACAAATACCTTGAATGGCCAATTCTCTTTCAGAGGTTCACTGTCACCAATAAGCCCTTTTGATATCTAGGAACTTACCAAGATATGATTTCCCCTTGGGGTTAATGTGCGAAATCTAGTTATTGACTAAGGGTAGTTGGCAAAGATGTCGTCCAATTAGATGCGTTAGCGGAAGTACTAGTTGGATTCAAAATCAAAATTTTCACATAATTTTTAAACATAACAAAAATTTATTTAATACACTTGGTTTAGAACAGAGTGGTAAAAATATTCGAAGTTATTTTTCTTACTTAGAAACTATACTTTTACTAATGATTTATATGAACAGCTGCGGAGAACACGTTTGTTTAGGCGGAGCGTCGGTAGTAGACTCTGGTTTTCGCTGAACTTTTCTCTCAGGTAGACAGCGTTCTCCTCCAAGTGGCCCTTTGTCCCAATCCTTATAATATTTTAGAATATTCTTAATACTAATCTTAATATTTATATTTCCTAAGTGTACTTTCTTTTACTTTATTACCGGACGTCGTTGCCCCATACTCGACAATGATGTCTGGGACCCTTTGTCCTAATCCTTATCCCGTTAATCCGACGATTAATATGCGGAAGGTAAGTATTAATAGTTCCCTTTTTACCGACTTATAGTAGGTATTAAGAGCTGTCGACGTTACCGACAACAGACCATATTACTACACTAAAATAATCCTAAGTTCCTCTTGGAAGGAAACACGCCGTCGATGCCGACGCGACACCTACACTAGGGTAGTACCAAATTTCTTTTGGTGGAAAACACATCGTTGGTGGTGACGTGACAATATCACACCAAAATAGTTCCTAGACCCTCCTGGTGGGAAACACGTCGTTGATGGCGACGTGCATATGAAAACATATGTACTATATTGAATATTATAACTTATGATTTTAGTTAATTATTGATTTTTCTAAACAACACCTTGTATTATAAAATAAAAATTATTAACATTATTTCTAAAAAATTAGCAATTAAATTTTCCTTGAAGTTTCTTCTTGTAATCCTATAAAAATTAATATATATTCTACCTATTAGTCGACTTAGTGATATTGACACACTGAAACGACAAAAACCCTAGTTTCCTCTTAGTTGAACGATAGCTCTCTTTCGATTGTATTGCGCAGGTATCAAGATGGGTATGTTCTAGCTCTTGAATTTATAGTTTTTTGAAAACGTCATACGTTCTGAATTGTCATGTTTTAATAAAAAAACATTCAATAATAATCACAATCTATGATAATATAATTTTATATATGTTTACCATAAATATATCTAATGAAATGAAAATGTGTATAACCTCAAACGAAACTATACCGCGTGTTTAATTTTATTTAACGAAATTCAGTGATTTTGTAATAAATGTCTAAATTATTTTCCTAAAATTTGTCGAAATTTTAAATATAATATTTAACGAATACGATTGTAAAAAAAGAAAATAAGATATCTAACACAAACATGTGCTTACAGGAAAACCTCGAGGTCTTCGCACAGCTCGTAAACACGTAATTCATAGAAGGGACCAACGTTGGAATGATAAAGACTACAAAAAAGCACATTTAGGAACAAGATGGAAGGCTAATCCCTTCGGAGGTGCCTCACATGCTAAAGGCATTGTTTTGGAGAAAGTGTGAGTATTTCTTCTAAAGTATGATAATTGATCTGTAATAAATTAAAGTAAAAAATATCTAACTCAATTTGTATAGTGGAGTGGAAGCTAAACAGCCCAACTCTGCTATCCGGAAATGCGTAAGAGTGCAGCTTATAAAGAATGGTAAGAAGATCACAGCTTTCGTACCTAGAGACGGCTGTTTGAACAACATTGAAGAAAATGACGAAGTTCTAGTAGCTGGATTTGGACGTAAAGGTCATGCTGTTGGTGACATTCCTGGTGTTCGTTTTAAAGTAGTAAAAGTTGCAAACGTTTCTCTGCTTGCTCTTTACAAAGAAAAAAAGGAACGTCCCAGATCATAAATTCTTGGTTGCAAATTTTTAAGAAAATGTAATTTACAATTTAAAATGGAATTAATTTAATTATACAAGTCTAAAAGATAAAAGAACTGTTTTGTTGCTATTACCTTTGTTTTATTCGTCATCATTTTTGTATTTATTCAATATATGAAAATAAACAATAAAATTACATACTATGATTACTCTTTGTGAACAAATTATAAATAAATTGTAGCTTATGCCTGATGCTTATACAAAGAGTGAACAATAATCGCATTGTATACAAACATTATAATGTATCAATAGTTTCATCTGTAGAAATCATTATGTCCTCTACAAATGAATTCAACGATTTATTATAATTATTGATTTTTTGTGATGTACTTGGTAACTTAAGTTCGGGTATCTCATCTTTCACATGTAGCATCTATAAAAGCAATTATTTTTGTAGTTTATACACAAAGAATGAAAACATGTAAATGCAAAATATTACCCGTTTCAAAAATTATGAAGTCAGAATGTATACTTTTGAAATTTGAATTGTTTTCTGCAGTATTTTAATTTTTTATACACGATGTAGACTTTACGAAACAAATCTTTATTCATACATTATTTGTAGATAAGTTTGTTGGTGTGGAAATTTTATTTGATTCAGTAGACATCTAATTTTTTTAAATCTTCAAAATTTTTTAGTTTTTGTAGTTTTGGAGGTATAAATGCTTGAGTTATTCGTATCTTTCGTAAAATGTATCTTTTCACAAAATAAATCTTTATCAGATATTATTTTTAAGACCGATGAATTTATACTATTTTGTCAATTTATTTATTACTTTCAATAAATTCGCAATTGATTCTCCTTTATTACCGATTGAAAACATGAATTGAATCAACATAAACATTTTTAATAAATTTTAATAAAAGAAGTACAAAGTTGTTTTCTAATTTAGAATTAAAGGAAAAAATTATAATTAATAAAAGAAGAATTATTTATAATTAATAGAATTCATCTACTACCCATATGCAGTTATTATTTATTAATTATAATGTACCAATAATATAGCTTTGTTTTTGCAAAATTGTCAACGATTGGTCGAGAGTGTATAGCAAATCTTACTGGCTTTAAGGTACTTAATGGTTTGTTTCCATATTTTTCAAACGTAATTCTTTCGAATATAACCTTAATAAGAATTAAGTATAAATTGTTTAAATTATATAAAATATGTTTCGAAGGTGTTCTGAAGAGTATTGTCTTTAATATGTTTATTGTTTCCTTTATTTTTATTAGTAAATATACTAAAAATGTCATTCTCTCTCTCTTTCTTTCTCTCTCTCTCTCTCTCTCTCTCTCTCTCTCCATTATATATAGTTTGAATTTATTTATTATTGTGGCAACAATGGATACTTATCTACTGCGCGTTTCTAAATTATAACTGTATTCTGTTCGACAAATGCATTTCATTTTGTTTTGAATTCATTTATTTGAAGAAGTTGAACCAAAGAATGAAGAGAAAAGCGTTATTAGGTGACAAAGATTTCAATAACACGTAGTCTATTGTAATTAAGCAGTATTTTACAAAAAATATATTTTTATCTTGGTAAAAGTTTAAAATTTTTGCTGATTGAAAGAAGTGTATAATCGATGTGGTTCAATTTATGCGTTAACTATGTACATCTATTCATTTGACTGATCTATCGTGAATTTCAGTAACAGAAAGATCCAAGACAAAATCGAGGTTATAATTATGGAGAAAAGTGAAGTTATCTATATTTCTTCTTCTGACGACGAAAAGGTTTAATAATTATGCACAATATTTTTTAACCTTTCTTTTTTTATATACATTTAATATATCAGTTATTTTAGTTAATAAATTAATAAGATATTTCTTGCAAAAATTATAATATATATATTATTTATCCAATTTTAAGTTACCCATATTTGAACTATTATTGATATATTCATTATCATTCATCAGTATTTTAATGACTTCTAAAATCTGTTTATATATTTTTGTAGATTGATGATAAACAGAAATCTCTGTCTTGTAATGAAAAAGTTAATAAAATTAATTTGGTAAATACAAATACAGAACAAGTACAGAAACTATATAATAATGAAAGAAAAGACATAGGTAAGCAAAAACGCAAAATATCAGAAATTGATGATGTTTTGAACATAAAGAATAATGGTACAGATAAAAAAATTAAGACAGAATTAAGTCAAGAAATGAATGGTCGATCAGTAAAGGGTAATTATAAACAAAATGATATTCAATCACAAAAATATACATCTATACCTATAAATAATGTAACTGTTAAGCCACAGTTGATTATTAAGGAAAGGAAAAATATATCTCTCCCAGAACAAGATGTATTTCCTATGTTTATTAGTTTATGCTTACAAAAAAAACGAGAACCTGCAATGGAGATTATCGTTAATAAACTTAAAAGACGATACGATCTAATGAATCCTATTTATGCAAAATCGGAAGCTTTTCAGAATTTTTTGAATAGAAAACGTAATGCTATTTTGTCTTCTGATAATATGATATATCATCATATTATGGATGTCAAGACTGAAATGAAATCTAGAGCTAAAGGAACTTCACAAACTGTTGTTCAAATTGAAACAAAGAAAAGTAATGTTTGTAAGAATATATCATCAAGTTCAAAAGCATCTTCAAGTATTTTTAATAATGTGGAACTAGAGGATATAGATGAAGAAGATTATGGAGATAATAACATGGATCCTCATATAGAAAAAAGACTTAAAAAAATAGTGAAAGTAATGCATATATGTGAGAGAAGAATAAAAGCATTAGAAGAGGCAGAAGTAGATTTTTCTGATGAAGATAATAGTAATTACATTAAGCTTGAAAAATATAAAGAAAGAATGGTAGATCTATACAATGAATATTGTCGTATAACAGGTGATAATGCAGATGCAGGTCGTCCATACTTGAGACCAAAACATTTAAATCCTACTCAAATTGTTATTGTGGATCAAGCAATCACGAATTTTATAAATGCAAAGATCACTAAAAGAAACAGACTAAAAAGAAATGGCAGATTTACAGATGATTTAATATTCCCAGATTACACAGACATCTTGAAATGTGTGTCAAATTGTAATGAAAAAAATAATTTAGGATTAGATAGAAAAAAACAATCTCAGATCGGTAAGTTTGTTCTAACTAATTTAGCTCTTTCCTTATGGTTGAACTGCATGTCAAAACACAATCGCTTCATTGAATTCTGTGTAATAAATCTATATTGGAAATTTCAAATTTGCTTCTTTTATGCCTTAGAAAGTTCTTTTTATTATTGAGTGACTCTAGTCGTCTGTAGCAAAAGGATTAAAAATGTAATAAACAAATAATTGTTATAGCTAAAAAGGCATTTACTAATTTGGGAGAACACTTACAACGTGTTAGGCGTAATGATTACTGGGATACATTTTCTCTATTTTTGGAAAATAAACAAGAAGATCCAGCCTTAAAAGATCAAGAACTTGCACAAAAATTACGTACAAATCGAGAGATCGGAGAAAAGAAATTATCTCAAGTATTTCAGGACTATGTAAAAAAACAAGAAGAAATGAAAAATTCCTTATTAGAAGATAAGGCAGATGCAGAAAATGATGATGATGATGAAGACAACAATATGGAATCCAAAGATGAGGATGAACACAGTGAAGAGGATGATGAAGATGATGAAGATGAAAATGATATTGCAGAAGATGAAGATGAAAATGATATTGCAGAAGATGAAGATGAAGATGAAGATGATGAAGATAAAGCAAGTATAAATAGAAATGAACAAAATAAAAATAAAGACAAACATAATATCTTGGAAAATGAGACTAATTTAAAAAATGATTTAACAAATACATGCGAGGATAAACATAAGGATTTATTAATAAGAAATATAAAAGAAGTAAGATATGAAGAATCAAGTTCAGCAATAAAATCATCCACATTAAATAACAATGATACTAAAGGTGAGATTGAAGGCTTACATATATTATTTAAAAACAATTAATATAATTCTATGTAAAAATTTGTATTCATCTTATTATTAAAGTATTTATGTTAAATTAGATAAAACAGATGAAATTATGCTCCTGGACAATGACTGTGATGAAACATCAGGAGGTAGTAAACCTCTACTACGAGTACGTTCATTTGCAAAACATCCTACAACTTGGGAAGACAGCAAGCAAAAATTTCAAAATGCAGGAAATGGAGCGATAAAAGAAGTGATTGATCTTACAAATGATGTAGCTATAACAAAAGTAGAGGTACCTAATTTTAAAATTCAGGCAGCAATACTTCCTTCAAAGAATACATACAAGACTTTGGTGATACCTGCAGATTTGGCAAGTAAAAGTATTATCAATGTTAAAAATATTACAAATAATTACTTAAAAGTAAATCCAAAAAATATTACTGCAAATAAATCAAATATAAAATCTTTGTCTGTGGTAAAACAAGTAGTTGATGTAAGTTCCGTTAATACTATCATACATTTACCAAATTCTTCTGATCGACAAAATACAAATAATAATGGAAATAATAACGGAACAAAACAGAATAAAACTATTGTGCACCTTCTTGTACCAGCAGAACAAGTACAAGGAATGTCTATTATAGAAAGTTCAAAAAATAAACCAAAATGACTGCGAACAAAACCAAAATATGTATACCTTGATCACTATAATGACATTTATGATCTAAAAACACTTAGCACTTTAGTGTTAAGTATTTTATATGTATATTTAAACATTAAAGTAACTGTATTTATATGTAGAAATCAAGATTTCAAATAATGAATAATACATGAACAAATCATTACAATTAAATCAATTTAATTGATAAATGATCATAAAACTTATGTGAAAGTACATATGTATGCTTTTTTTTAATTATTTACTTTAAGTATTCTATACATTCATATGTTGCAATATTAACCGTGTTAAAACAAATTCAGCATCTAATAAATTTTCTACGATATCAAAATGATCAATGTTGTCGCGTAATAAAATATACTCTACGTTATCCACAAAAGACATAATTTTCTGAAAGGGAAAAGAATATTATTGTTTTGGACTTGATAAATTTACTACTTATCACATATACGAATTTTATTAATTTTATGTATTGAAAGACTTACTTGAGCATATTCGCGTGTTTCATTAATAAATATAGGAGAATCACACTCTCCTACAATCGCGATTACTTTTAAATTTTTAATAGGTTTATATCCTGTAGTATCGAGAGTAGAAAAACTTAATTCTCTGATGTCATCTCTAAAAGAAAATCATTAAAAGATATAACATGGGAGATATGATAAATGAAAAATAATACGATACTTGCTCCGAGAGTTTTATAGCTTCATTGTACGAGGTATTGGTAAGAGGTCCTAAATTATAAATTCCTCCAGCGAGCAATAAACCTTTTATCAATTGAAAATATCCTCGCTCTCTCATACATTCAATCCATCTTGTATCGTGTAACAATGCGGCTGCCAAATGTGCGCCGGCACTGTGACCGCATATCCAAACGCATCTGTAGTATATTGATGTTTAATAATATCGCGGGATATAAATTCAAATAAACTTAATATATGGCATTTTCATAATAAGAATTAACGTATTCTAGCGTTATAAGTATCCATACCGACATCCAGAATCTTTAGCGGAACTTAAAATTGTCTCGATCGCAATTTTTATTTGGGAAATTATATCGCGTAATTTAACTGAAAAATTAATGAGTTAATTTTGCGTTCTTTTTTTTATTAAATACTATATAAATTATTGTATGTATATATATGTGTGTATATGTATATATATATATATATATATATATATATATATATATATATGTGTGTGTACATATGTGTGTATATGTATATATATATATATATATATATATATATATATATATATATATATATATGTGTGTGTACATATGTGTGTATATGTATATATATATATATATATATATATATATATATATATATATATAAAATAAAGATTTATAAATAGATTTTACCATTAGGACATAGATCATAGCCGATCGATACAACTTTAATTTTATTGGCGACGAGAACTGGCACTGCAAATCCTGCGAAATCTTTACTTAATTCTTGCCAATAACCACCATGAATATATATAAATATTGGTGCATCTAAAAAGAATAAAAACATAAGTAGGTTTTTATATAAGATAATTTTTTTAGTTACGCATTGGTACCATTCGGTAAGTCAGTTCCATAAATATCATATTTCGTGCGTTCTGTTGGACCATATGGGACGTCTAAAAGACACTTGGTAGTGTTTCGTGCTTTTTTCGTCACTGTAATATAATAAAAGAAAATTTTTTTTTTTTTTTTTTTTTTTTTTTTTTTTTTTTTTTTTTTTTGAATTTAAAAACATAAATACAGAATAAATACCGTTCACTGCAAAAATCAAAAACCGTGATATTAACTCTTCCGGTTTATATCTTTTACTCCATTCACTTGGCGAGTAAAGTTTTTCTTTCTAATAGAAAATAAACAAATCTTTGTTAAAATATAGCGAAACAATATAATCCAATTATTCGAATTATTTAAATATTTTGGAATGAATAACTACAATTTACTTTTAAGCTCAAATTAATTATTGATTCTATAAGAACTTACGGTCGACATTTTCCTTCGCCCAGTGTTCACGAGATTACTACGGGATAAGTTTGAAACGACCACTGTGGAAATGTATAATAATCGAGAAATTATTTTAATTAGTTTGCTACATTCTATACTAAATGCATACACACGTAAGCATATTGAGTATAGTTATATATATACTGTAAAAAAAATATCATAATTAGAATCGGAAGTTTAATACCTCTTGGTAGATGGCGACTCTATGTTAGTTGTATTGATTTGTACGTAATGAACAAAAACCTATCGGCGGAGAAATGTAGCGTATCATGTAAATATAAGACAATGTGAGTCGAATGAATTCTATAGAATCAGAATTTTACGCTCTTACAAAAACATAATTAACGTACTTGAAACTTTTTATCTTAATGAGAACAAAAATATTTTCAACGCTACAGTAATTTTTTTTTATGTATTAGGTGTATAACTTTGTTTCCGCCATTTTTAATTCGTGGATCGCTTCAAAAGATGACCAGTTTTTCCAATGCGGGATTCATACGCTGCCCGAAAGATGGGAGAAAGTAGTGGCCAGTGATGCACAATACTTTGAATCATAAATGTATAACCAGTTTTTTTTATAAAGCCTCGAATTTAGGAAAAAAACGGCGGAAACAAAGTTGTACACCTAATATATGTATAATATCTACTACAATATTATATCAGTAAAATTGGATAATTAAGTTTGTATTAAAAAATCGGTACTATCTCATTTGAAAGCCAAAAATAAAGATTATCAAAAATTAATAAGATATTCTTTTCGTTTAATAGCCCAAGGTCGAAGGTGAATTGCGTATCACGAGAAAGAGAGAGAGAGACAGTAATTTAAGAACAATTTAAATTTTATACCTATGATTAAACGTTAAATAAGATATCAGATAAATAATTTTCGAGTTACGAAAGAAAAGTATGAGGAATATAATTTTTGAAAGATCACAGCTGTGCATAAGCGGTTTCTTGAAGTCTAGAATAATTTTTATTGATCAAAAAATAAAGTTATGTATCTGTCGAGTAAAAAAAAAGGAAATAGAGAGACGATTCAATTTACATCGGTATGATTTTTTTCGTAACAATAAGTGGTCTAAGACGTCGCTTTAAAACGTAGGTATCTTCCTGTACGTAAACCTTACAAGAGGAGCAAGCAAAGCTTACAAGGTTGAGGCACACCAAAACCAGAAAAACCGGCCCCTCCCTTTCTTTCCTTTCTCCCTCTCTCTCTTTCTCTTTTTCCCTCCCCCGACCTTTCAGCGTGACTTCGAGGAGTCGCAGGTACTCAATACCTACACATACGTATATAAGTATATATGTACACATATATGTATAAGTATAAGTACCTGACGTATCGAGTATCGTGCCTTGTCGATACCTGTCCGCAGACCGCAGGTAAGAGAAACCACTCCTGTTAAAAAATTCTTTGGCAATTCGAAGGAATGCCTTCTCAGAAGTCATACTGAGAATACGGGGGCCGAATATGTATAACGGACGGGCTCGAGGGCAGATCGTCGACCTTCCATTTGTTTAATTATATGACAATTTTTGAATCACTTTTATAACCGTAAAAAATCTCGTTGCAACCGATTAATTGGTGTTTCATTTGATTTAAATTAACTTGTGTATGTATTATTGAAAAATATAATCTCTAACCTACAAACAGCTGCATGCTGTTTTCTCATAAAATCGATATATATATATATATATATATATATATATATATATATATATACATACATACATAGAGTGAGATAGTAACTATTGCCACGTAGAATAACTCCGAAAGTATGATAGTAGTAGAAAAGTTTTCGAAACAAAAGTTGCATGGGACAACGGGGACTATCATATGACGTTAGTTTTTTTTTCTAGATGAAGTCGCATCAAAGATTTGAAGGTCAACTTTGTTTTTTTAGATAGGATGCTATGTTTTGGTACTTATTTTCTGATAGCGGCTATCGAGACGAATCCAATGCTGTGCAACATTAAGGTCTTTGAAGGTCAACAAAGGTCATTTTCTCTTGTCGGGATTCTTGAAAAACATTGTTTATACGGAAGTTCCAACTACGCCTAAAAATATGCAAAAGAAAATTTTTAGAGCATGTGATTCGATAAGTGCCGAAGTGATAAGAAATACTACACAATCCGTGATAAGGAGATGCAGCACTGCATTAATACCAATGGTAATCACTTTGAACAAATGAAGTTCATTTAACATAAAAATAAAGTTCATTTCACATTTTTTGCCTCAAATGATCTTTGTTGACCTTCGAAGTCTTTACTGTTGAACATCATTGGATTCGTCTCGATAGCCGCTATCAGAAAATAAGTATTAAAACATAGCATTCTATCTAAAAAAAACGAAGTTAATCTTCAAATCTCTGATGCGACTCCACCTAGAAAAAAAAACTAACGTCATATGATAGTCCCCGTTGTCCCATGCAACTTTTGTTTCAAAAACTTTTCTACTACTATCATACTTTCGGAGAGATTCTACGTGGCAATAGTTACTGCCTCACCCTGTATACATATATGTATATATAGACACACACACGCGCGCATGTGCGCACGCGCTTATGTACATTTGAGAAACGATAGGAAACTACAGATGAATTTTGAAACTGGTGCATCTTGCGAGAGAAGAGAAATGAGAGAAGGATTCCGTGCGTATCGTGAACGTCTTCGACGTTCTCCTTGATGTCCTTCTCGTTTTACATGCGTTTTACAACTAACCCTTCTTTACATTTAAAAGAAGTAACCGCAATGGGTTAATTTATTTGACCCTTCCGACTACGCTTGCTTCCAATTAATTTCCATGACGTTAAGCAGATCCTTTTATATTCTACCGCGCGTTTTTTATACGGAACAAAAGATGATCGGTCAATAGCTGGTTTAACGATGCCAGTGAAAGTAATCCCACCAATCAGATTTTATTTTTTTCTTAATCTGCGTAGTGTACCCTTTTTGCAAATTGTGAAAGAGCCGAAAGGCTTTCTTATTCGATGTTAAAGCAAAGTCGTGACTATCTCATTCATTTTAACGTAGAAAAGATCCAAGGATCGAGAAAAAAAGGGGCTTAAAGGTATGCAGGCTTGTATATATTTCGAATGCTTCGACCGTGAGAAACGTGAGTAAGCGCTGACTGGCATCAGCGGTTCTCTTTCAGATTGTTCTGCCTTAGGCACACACGTGGCACGAACAAAAACTAATATATGGATGCAAAATTGACCTCGTCTTTCATGATTTACAATAAGAAATATATTTTGCACTGATAGCTAGACGACTGTTTTAAGTCGATGGAACAACGAGCATAATATGCAATAGACAGGAAGATAGTATTCATATCAACTTATTAAAGCAATGTATGTTTCCGCTTTTTATGTTAGTTGAACCAATGAATTGTTTCCGATTTGTTTCTTTTCGCGTTCTCGTATGATGTTTTTTACTTATAATATAAGAAAAATTTCTGTGGTGTCGGTTTATATTAAAATTTTAGATAATGTCGCGTAGTCTATATACATGTTAATAAAAATAACAAAAGTAAAAGCGAACTTACAAATATAAACTTATAAATAAAAATTTACAAAAACAAAACTCACGTAAACATAAAATTATATTTACAAATATAAATAATACTGTTTAAATGATTATTATTACAACATATTAATAAAATAAAAAAAACACTCGATCCTGCCAGGATTCGAACCTGGAATCTTCTGATCCGTAGTCAGACGCGTTATCCGTTGCGCCACAGGACCGACCTTGGACTTTTATTGTCTAATATATCTCTCATTCATCAAATAACCGTTTATAATAAATATTTTTTATTTTTATTATTATATGTATACTGATAATTTTTTTTTTAATTAATTAAATTATCTTAAAGCACGATGATAAGACCATGAGTTAATAATACTAAACAAGTTGTGTTTTCAAACAGAAATCTGTTGTTATTCAGTCTCTAAAGTAACATTTTTTCAGATTTTATTTATTATTCAATTAAAACGATCTAAGAATAAATAATATAAAATTTTAAAGGCTTCCTATTCCTCCACGATTATTTTAAGCTTAAAATTAGAATAAAACTTCATTCAACCGTAATCACCATCGTGCTCTCATATCTTTTGTTATCCGATCCTATCATCTTGTCAGTAAAGAAGTTCTATTCTTAAATTCTCGGTACTCGTGACGATTCGCGAAGTATTAATTACATCATATGCTATAATAATTTCACGGGAATGGATAACAGTCACATTTGTTTCTAACAATAGAATCGATGGAGACTTTGGTTTTATTGTTAATGCAACTTTTTAATGAGGTGTTAACTCGTTAATTAGATAAATAGAAAGATTTCATATATAAATATTAATGTTTAATAATATGAAACTTCATTGATAGCATGAAGTATACTTTATAAAGAACTTTTGTACTATATCGATTGACGAGATTTATCGAAAGGATCGAAAGACCGTGAGAAACGTCGACACTCCCACGTAGTAGATATTTATTCACATTTTACCTTAAGCTAAACATTAAATACCACTCCCGCGTGTTATTTCATTTCCGGGAACATCTTTGTTGGCATACAAATTGTAGGAACGATTTTCTCGATTATCTGACGTCTATGTTCCGAATGAAATCTAAATTATTTACGCATACGCATATGTATTACAAAAACTATTAGATGTTCGATGAATGAACTTTTGTAGTCTTTGGAAAGTAAACAAATCAAATCATAGTTTATGCTTTGTTAAATTATTTTTTTCTTATTCTTGGCAAGGCTTCTTAACGATTTTACTTAACGTTATCAACAGAGAGATTGAAGGTCGATAATAATTTGGCAAGTTGATACTCTTTCGAATAAAACGTGTAGCTTCGTTGGATAGACAGATTTCTCTTTTCTCCGATATCCGACAAATATCCGCCATGCGCTCGGCCATTGGTTACCATGGTAACAGCGCCACTGCAGCCGCTGTTGCCGCGTATTACAGCGCATGCTTCGGAACGGCGGAGCAATGGTGGGAAGAATTGAGTCACGATCTTATTCGATTTCGTCCGAAATTGTCCGAACTTCGTGTAGTGCGTGCTCCCATAGCTTGAGCGTTAAAAGGCTAAGAAGAGAGATAGGTAAAAGAAAGATTGAATAAGAGTAAGGAAAAGAGAAAGACAGTGAGAATACGCAAGAAAGAGAGACGAACATACAGAGAAATTGGTTAAGTACGCGTGCGCATTGAAAAAAGACAGAGGGAGATCGCGAGACGGCATTCGTAGTAGTGACGCGTTCCGTAGGGGGGAGACGGTATCGTCGCGTCATAAAAGTGGGAGGGACGGAATCTCTCTTTGCGAGCAGAAGCAACGAACAGTTCTCGGCTCCCGACACCGGTTTGCAGTCGACGAGCTGATCCTAGCGTAGAAGAGGGAGGGAAAGCGTAGTGTATGCGTGAACGAGCGTGAGAGAGGGAGAAAAAGAAAGAAAGACCAGCAGACGAGCCGTGGAAGAAGAGGGAGGGAGAGAGAAAGAGGAGAAGGAGCGCGAGAGAAATAGAGAAAGGGCGCGCAGGAAGGAGAAAGAGAAAAGCAAAAGGGAGCAACGCCGGTAGAACGCGCGGTGTGTCCTCATGTCGTACGGCGTTTCTGAACGCGGCCATTACGAGATAGCTGCTCGGTGACGCTCGGTGTGTTAGAGGACGGTCGTAGTACAACATCGTCGTACAGTCGTGCGCGTAGTGATTTTCGAAGGAACAAGACGCGCGCTTCTTTCGATAATCAAGCACGTGCTCGTTCACGTTTTCGCTTATAAAAAGAGCCAACGCGCGCACACGCACACGGTGGTCGTTGCACCGCTTTCAGCTTAAAGAGCGTGAAAGAAAAAAAGAGAGAAACAAAGCGCGCGCAGAAGAAAATAAAAAAGAAAGAAACCGAGATCACGCGACTATTGAAGAAAACAAACGACGAACGGTTGGCGTCACGTCGCCGTTATTCAACAAAATCCTTAAATTATTGTGTTCGTTTATCTTGATAAAAGAAAGAAGAATTGTACAGGAACGGATTAATCGACTACGATCGACGAAAAACTAGAGGAAGAGAAAATAATTTGAGAGATATCGACAATCGGCAAAGAAAACATCAGCCATGTTCGACGTTTTTGGCTCGGTGAAAGGTCTACTCAAGCTAGACAGTGTGTGCATCGACAATAATGTCTTCCGATTGCACTACAAAGCAACCGTGATCGTACTGATCGCGTTCTCTTTGCTTGTAACCTCAAGACAGTATATCGGCGATCCGATCGATTGCATCGTCGATGAAATACCGCCCCACGTGATGGACACTTATTGCTGGATCTATTCGACCTTTACGATCCCGAACCGTGGCGGCGTCGTTGGTATGGACGTCGTACAACCAGGTGTACGAAGTCACGTAGAGGGCGTCGACGATATTAAATACCATAAGTACTATCAGTGGGTATGTTTCACTCTCTTCTTCCAGGCGATACTCTTCTACGTGCCACGTTATCTCTGGAAAACTTGGGAAGGTGGTAGAATAAAGATGCTCATGCTTGATCTAAACTGTCCAGTTGCAAATGAGGAAACAAAATGCGAGAGACGAAAATTACTCGTCGATTATTTTGCCATGAATTTGCATTCCCAAAATTTCTATGCATTCCGATTTTTCTTCTGCGAAGTCCTAAACTTCATCAACGTGGTAGGCCAGATATATTTCATGGACTTCTTCCTCGATGGAGAATTCTCGACGTATGGAGCGGACGTCGTAAAGTTCACGGAATTAGAGCCTGAAGATCGAGACGATCCTATGTCCCGCGTTTTCCCGAAGGTCACCAAATGTACCTTCCACAAATATGGTGCGTCCGGTACCGTACAAAAGTTCGACGGTCTCTGCGTCCTACCGTTGAACATCGTCAACGAGAAGATCTACGTGTTCCTCTGGTTCTGGTTCATTATCCTGTCGATTCTAAGCGGTCTTAGCTTAGCATATCGCGCGGCCGTCGTCGCAGGACCTAGGCTACGTTTGATGTTACTACGCACACGTTCTCGCCTATCAGACAAGCATGACATCGAAACGATTGCTCAGAATTGTCAAATAGGCGACTGGTTCGTCCTTTATCAATTGGGTAAGAACATCGATCCGTTGATCTACAAACAGCTCGTGTCTGACCTAGCCTTAAAGCTACAGGGTAAAGAGACTATTTGTTCGGCCTAGAGTCAGTTTGTCGTAGGATATCATCGTAGGGGTTAAATCTTTTTGCCTAAGATCGTAAGAATCGATCTTACAGTGCAAAATGGGATCCCCAAGAACAACGAAAATATCCATTAACATTGTCGTTTTCATCTTTGACGAAGAAAAAAAGAGAGAGAGTCGAAGACGTATCATGGAGATATTTTCATGGAAATCCACCAATCGCAAGAGTCCTTTCGCTCGATCCTCTCGTCATTTTTTTTTAAATAATCATGATGATTATTCGAGCAATTTTTTTCACGAAAGGATTGAGCTTTATCTATATAATGACACATGCTTCTCGTTAGCGCTTTAAAAAAAAACTTAATCAAACGTGTAGCGCTGATTATTTTTGTAATTTTGCTTTTTTTTTCACACGTATTATCCTCTTTCTCCATTTGATTATAATATATCATTATCTCTTCTTATTCTTCTTTGAGAAATGGACTCTCGCGATTGCCGTTCGACGACCTGATCTATCCTTTGCACATCGATTGCCTATGTAAAATTCTACAGGTAGATTCAGGTGATACGATGAAAAAGAAAAAGAAAATGAAAAACAACTAATGGATATAGAAATAAAAAAGAAAAAAAGAAGGAAAAAGTATGTACGGTGGATCAGCGATTAGTTTGTTCGATCGCTTCTCGCTTTTCACACGCGCCAGGCATATATAGATAAAAAAATAGAAGTAAAGGTCTTTCTTTTTTTGCATTTTGTTCGTAAACTTTCGAACAAAACAAAGCTCATAGCAGACATTACGGAGAAAGTGTGAAGGCTCGAGTAGCGATCGAAAGAACGATTTCGTATGCGTCATCGTAGATATATATTTTAAGTATTTCTGGAACTTGTAGACCTTTGCTGGTCTCCGATCGTGTGATAAAATGGAGGGACGGCGTTTTTTCTTTTTCTTCTCCCCTTTCCCCTTTGTTTTTTCTCCCTTTTTCCTTCTCCTTTCTTCCTTAGTTTCCTTTCCTTTTCCTTTCCTTTCTTTTATTTTTTCGCGGACCATCATACACTATGGTCAAGTTGTTCCATCCCAACCATCCTATATCATCCCTAAAGATTCTTTTTTTCCTTATCTTCTTTCTCTCATTGTTTGCTGCTTCTCCTTTGGGACTAAAATATTTGCACTGCCGTATCGTTACGATGGGACAACTTTAAGGAAGAAAATGTGAAAAAGATTTCCTTTTCTCATGACGTCGTCGATGTGACTGTCGCCGTTTAACATTCCATTCGTTTCTTTTGATTTTTCTTACTTTTAATCGCACGGCTATATACGAGATTATCTTTATATTATGTTTCAAGAAAATATATATAATGTTCTCGACGATACTCGTTTGGTAAAAGATAGAGAAAAGAAAATAATGAAATCTTTCATCATTTAATATAATATTCTTATTTGATGAAGCGTTTCCTTTTTCGCGTTACACGCCATTTTCTCATCTGGCTCGTTTTAAAAAGTGTTTCCGTGTTTCCCACCACTCCGTCCTTCCAGAAAAGCGTTGTTCTTTTTTCCTATCAATTACTTTTTTTATAGTAAGCATAGGATCATATTGTATTGTATATTGTAGGTCGTCCTTTATCTATACGGGAAAGATAAATATATATTATATATAAATATATATATATAAAAATATGAATATATAGTGAGAGAAAGAGCGCCTGTGTGTGTGAGAGAGAGAGAGAGAGCGAGAGAGAGAGAGAGAGAGAGAGAGAGAGAGAGAAATAGAAAAAAATAAAAATGAAGATGTGCGCGAAGGAGAGGAAGAGAGAAATGAAAAAAGAACATAAAAAGAGAACATGTAGATATTATGATACTGATCATACATTTATATATTTTATATCCGTTTTCGCTGAAAAGCAATCTTGCATTCCACGCACAAAAAGACATAATATGTATGTACGTGTATCCTATGAACGTAAGCGAGCGTTCATCATGTCTGCCACGTGTAACCGAGGGGCCAAAACAAGACGAAACATTCTTCTTTTTCTAATATACATTTGCGTATGTATAGAGTGAACGCCTATTGCGTATTTACACGACAGTCGAATATTTGTATAACACACATATACACCTATTTGTATCTTGTATGTTTTTTTGTATTATCTATACGACGACATAATAATACCGTCCCGGCGTGCTTAGGGGGTTACCGGATAAATAAATAAACAAATAAAAGCGTTTAATTATTAAGAACGTATTAACATGTTACATATATACATACATACATACATATATACATACATATATCGTGCAATTAATTATACAAGTTCGACCAAGTTAGGAAAAACAAAATAGAATATTTTTGATAACCATATTGCTGTTATAGATCATGCGACAAATGATGTAACGACGATCGACCGAGGAAATAGAATGATCGATAAGAGTTAAAGAAGGATGTGAAGTTTGATAAATTATATACATACTATATACGACTTGTGATGATATATGGAATGCGTTATGAAAATTATTTGAAATATTCGATAAAATATATTAGAATACGAGAAAAGAAGGTGCAACAGGTTCTTTCGATCAATTTTCAAGGATGCGACCTGGTAACCCTTCAACTCACGCGTTTATGATTCTTTCAGAACATTTTTGAACGAGCGTAGCTTGTTTTTACGGCAAAGACAACGGATTGATAGAATGATAAAAGAATTAAGATACTGCGAGAGATAAAAAAAGACCTACTGTCAATTTTGCGCTTCTAATTCTATGCGCCTTTTAAGACTGTCGAGAATTTATCGAAAACACTCCATAATAATGATTTTCATGTTTTTCGTATGTCTTGTTTTGTTTCTTTTTCTTATTTTTCTTTTTTGTTTTTTTTTTTCCTTTTTTTTCCCCTTTTTTAGATCATATACATCGAGCTACGAAGTCCTAAACACATATGTCGGCGTTGATATTTTTCGAAAATATTCGGTGGTGCGATATTTTTGCATAATACTGTTGATGATGATAATAATAATAATAATAATAATAATAATAATAATAATAATAATAATAACAATAATGATAGTAATAATAATGAAGATAATGATAATAACAAAAAAATAATAATAGTAATAGTAGTAGTATTAGTAATAGTTTAGTAATAATAGTAGTAATACGAAACGTAAAAATCCTGAGAGAGATCAAGCCATTAATTTTTCCTCCTTCGAGTTGTGCTTAGGACATTTATGACACGTTCGTTCTTCGTGAAGTGCCAACGTGTATACGCGCTGTTTTATTATCATTTATTTGCGTTAGCAAGAAAAAGAAAAACACGTAAGTTGGAAAGAACGATAAAAAAATATACTATATATATATATATATGTATATATATATGCATATATATATATATGCATATATATATATATGTGTGTGTATATATATTGTATCGAGTAAAGAAGGAAAAGGAGAAACAAAAGAAATGCGAAATTGCCAATTATAATTGTTACATTGTTCACACTGTTGGGACTTCGTATATAGAAAGGAGGAAGGCAATACGATAATCGTTCGCATATATACGTGCCTTTGCTCGTGCCACTTCTCTAGAAATGATAAAAGACGAGATATAAATATATATATACATATAAGCATACGAATTTTTGTTTTTTTTCTATTAGATAAATAGATGACGATTGCTTTAGAGGACATCGATAAACGACGATGAAGATCATTGAAAAGGAACATCGCTCATCTTTTTTCAACATTAACGTATCACCATCATAATTATCATTATCATTAACGTCATCGTCATCATCATCATCATTATCACCATCATAGTCATAGTTTTCCCTCTTTTTGCATCTTTTGTTCTATTCCCGTTTGTCAATATAACATTTGACGAAACATGATGATTGTGGTAATAGGTACATATATTGTAGCAAATAAGTTAGAACAAAAAACGCAAGAAAAAAAGTGTGTGAGAGAGGGAGAGAGAGAGAGAGAGAGAGAGAGAGAGAGAGAGAGAGAGAGAGAGAGAGAGAGAACATAATTTCTGCGATAATAGAGAATTTGTATTTAGACGTGTAAGTAATCGAAGGAAGGACTCGTGTCCTTTCTCTTTTATTTTATTTCTTTTTTGTCCTTTTCGTCGTGCCGATTTTGTAGAGAGAAATCGCAGTCCCATTTTTCTCTTCTTTATATTTCTTTTCTTTTCGTTTACGATCGCTTTCGTGGCAACTCCAAGAACGACCGAGAATAGTCCGAGAAAACAGTAATTTTTATCGTTCAATATGCTCAAGTTATGTTGTACACTTTAATACGAATGTTCTTTGTAAAATTAAAGAAATAAATATCAGCGAAATAAAATAGCCTGAAGCTTTGTTGAATTTGTGTACGTTTCGAGAGTAACGTATATACATATCATAACGAGCGTGCAGTGTGCTGATTAAGAGAAAAAATTAACGTCACGTGTCGTACGATTCGACGCTAAAGACGTGTTCTGTATTATTTTAATTCTACCTTTATTCTCTTCCTTCTAGAACATGATCGATAATAGAATTATTCTTAACTTTCAAAATTCGTTATTTCATTGTATTTTTCTAGGTTGATGATATACGATTAAATACGTAAATGAATGGAACATGAACTATCAATTGGGGTATACGTGTGTCCCCTGACGAAAATTATCTCAAAGTAAGTACAAACTAATTCGATTTTATCTATATTCCAATCTCTGACGACCGCACTCTCGACGAACGTTCACCGAAATAATTTTCGAAATAACGTTTCGTCGTTTATATATGTATACCACAATAAAATGCTCGGAGTCGAGAGACTGGTTATACGAGTTCGTTGCTTAAAAAGGTCGAACGGTGGTAAACGAAAAAGAGAAAAAAAATAAAAGGACGAGGGAATGTCGGACGACGTCGCGTTTATCTCGATGTATTATCGATCTCCGGTTAGATAGATAGAGAAAGAGAGAGAGAGAGAGAGATAGATAGATAGAGAGAGAGAGAGAGAGAGGCTTAAACGCAGGAACGACCTTTGGCTGAATTCTAAAGAGTATAAACGAATGACCCTGCACGATTCCTACCTACACATTGTTGAGATTCATTACATGCATCGGCGTTGATCATGTAGGTGCATGTGCAACATGGGGGAAGTCTTTATACGTGCGTGTGCTCCGGTTTGCGATTAACGATCAGGAGCGAAACAGCGATTCTCTTTCTCCCCTTACTTTTCTCTCTCTCTCTCTCTCTCTCTCTCCCTCTCCCTCTCACTCTCACTAGCGTCCAGGCAACATTTGAGGGTCAAACAATTTTAGGTCCCCCCGTAACATCGACGGATTAGGGTGCTGCTGCTAAGAGGAAAATTATTGTATTGCCGCTATAGTAAAATTAATGTCTATTACTTGATGTTAACTCCAATGGTATTAAGAAGTTAACGACGTTACGTTCTCTTACAAATCATTATTATTATTATTAGTATTTGTCTACCTTCGTTTCTACTTTGTACGGTCTAAACGCGATTAGACAGTAAAATTATAAGTGAGATCACTCTCAACGTTTCTACAATGGATGTTGAAGAATTATAATCATAACTGAGAAATCGGACCGAGGTCGTAGTCCGATTAGGTTAACGATTAACCGTATGATGAACGGTATCGTATAACGATCCATGATCAATATTAACGCAATCGTTATTTTTTGATTTCATGCAAAGCTTCTACTTTTACGATCTTGAAATGTGAGTGGGATGTAGAGAATCTAGTGATCTAAAGATAATTACATTCTGATCACGAAGACCGAGACGACAGGGTCGAGGTTGCTGACGTTACTTCGAAGGAACTTAATTCGACGTCTTTTTTTATTCTTTAAGTAGACATGGAACCCGTGCTACCGGTATTTAAAACTTCCTCTTCTTCGAATATATCTCTATATAAGGAAATATTCTAGAAAACGGATGTGCCTATCACGAATACGCTTTCTTTTTATCTTCTTTTTTTTTATAAAAATTTCCTTCTTACTCATCAAACAGAAAAATCAAGAAACAAGTTGTTAGGCCGAAAGGGAGATTTTATTTGATCACGTTTCGACTAAAAACACGGTAAAATATAAGCTTAATGAATTAGCGTTTTCTACCTTTCATGAAATCCAGCTTTGTTTGTACATGCTATATGAATGTATGCTTATATATATCTATGTATGTATGTATGTATATATGTACATACAAGACGATAGACGAAGATACGTAAATGAAAAAGAGAGAAAGAAGAAAGAGATTGTGAGGGCAAACGAACGTAGGTACTGAGTAGGTATCGAAGATGACGACTACACGAGGAGGACGACGACAAAGCTCGGCGCGCACGTAAAGGAACGAAGAAAGGAGAGGACAGGGTCTTCTTTGGAATACTCGTTCGTTCTGTTGGCTCGGCCTGGCCTGGCACGAGGGCAACGGCCGGTCAAAGTCCCTCCACCTTCGTAGCTGCACGCGCTTCATGGCCTTCTTCGCTTCTCTCTGTTTCTTTTCTGCTTTGCAGGACTCTTACCAACAGGCTCTTCTTCTTCTCGATTCCTCCAAAGAAATTTCTCATGGTCTTATATATGATTATTTACCTTTCTACATACACACATACGTTCAAAACGCAGGTGGTAAAACGTTCGTTACGTTCTGATTAAAAGTTCATATTACCGATGTCAATTATATAAGATTCGATTTGCATTATTTATCATAAATTTTCATATTTCAAATGGGATCTTCAAGGTTAGGAACAAGTACCTGCGAATTAGCACGTAACCTTATTTCGGGGAATTGTGTTTCCCGTAATCAATAACAAAACACCTTGGTATTTTATCTATATGATTTCGAAATTATTCGAGTTTCTTTCGTTTTTCGGATGGAATCATCATTGCAGACAATTATAGAACGCGGTAATAGGGTAAAACTATTGATAGGAACATCTTATCTCTATTTGTTTTCCGGCTTGAAACTCACCAGTTGTTATTAAGCCATAAAAATGTAAAAATTTCATGCCATCACGAGATAATATCGAACAGTAAGAAAATACTCGAGAAAATATTATATTCTATTTCCAAACAATTCTTCAATGAAGAAACTTACAAGAATATTTGTTTTATTTACATTGCTTTGTTTTCATTAATAGATTAAGCTAAGTAATTATAATAGTCCTAGCGACATCGTAGAGAAACAGTATACGTTAAACCTCGTATAAATTACGTTTCGTAATCTTTACAACCGGCATAACACAGTTTGTAACATACGTAGTTACGTGTGCTAGCCAACATGGTGGACAATTTGACCCAGAAATCCATGCTTTTACGCCCATCGAGGAGAGTATAAATGATAAATGATTACCGTCAAATGAAACAGAAATCAGTGTTACAGATTAGAGAAAAAAAATCTATGATAAGCCATCTTAATCAAGATTACGAGAAATCATGATCAATTATTTTTCCGCTTACGTTTAGTCGGATGTATTAGATATCGAATGGAGAAAGTCAAAGAACATTTCAATGAAAGATAATTTCAAAGAATAAATTTAATTAAGTAAGTGAAACGTTTGAAACATTTTACGACGTATAAATTTAGCATGTACACATAATAAATATAAAAATATATAATATATCTATATAAGTATATAGATATGTATGTATATGTGTAGACATCACGGATACTAACACCCGTTGGTAATAACAAAGAAGACATAAAGCCCTGTTAAAAGATCCAACGACAATGTATGTAACTATCGTAAGTCGTTGTGCTTACGTGTTTCATCTCTCTCTCTCTCTTTCTATTGTATTTTTTATATTCTATCTATAACACTAAAGACATTATCTTTCTTATCTCTACTCATACACACCACCACACAATAACATTACCTCACTCCTCGAAAGATAGCCATGTTTTTTGACTTACATATTAGACACTTGAGAAGGCTGCTACGCAATCGTTGTGCTGCTGATAACGTCGTTCATGAGATTCAATGTTGGTCGAAGAGCTCGATCACCTTAACTCCGTTAATATTATCAAGAGAGGAGAAACATAGTTCTGTTTCTCGTGGCAACGTCTTTACGCGTTTACGAATGTTAAACATTCTTTCCATCGTACGATTCTACTATCAGAGCAACGAAGAAGCAAAAGGAGAAGGAAGAGGAGAAGGAGAAGGAGGAGGAGAAGAAGAAAGAAAAGGAGAAAGGGGAATAGGAGGAAGAAGAAAAACAAGATCGCTTAATAATCATATTCTCGTGGAGAGAGACGACAGTAAATTGCGTTAAATCTTTGTGCCGCATTCTCGTTACATTCTAGCAATGGCGACGTTTCTCTCAACATTTACTGTCCTAAAGGATCACGTAAAACTTAAAGTAGCCGAAGATTCAGCAGCTATTGATAACATCGGTAAATGCTCTCAACGTCTGCGTTCTTGAAGAATTCATGTTTATCGTATGTAACGACCTATAAATCTGTTAGCCTTGTTAGTTGATAAACTAGAAGTGTCATAGATCAGGAGGTCATCTTTATCGGCATATGCCACATGTGTATATTTTTCGTATATTCGATCGTGTATGTGTATATATATATGTATATATAAATATATATATATATATATATATATATATATATATATATATATATATATAATGTAAAAGATAATAGAAATAAGCAAAAATTTAAGAAAACGAAAATAATATTCTGTCAGTGTAACGAAAAAAATAATTTTTTTTCTTTAGTTTTCAGATTACATTACAGGGTCACATTTTTGTCGTTGCTCGTCGGTAGTCTTTTGGTGTCTGCAAGACAATATATCGGTGAACACATAAGGTATAATTTTGTGAATGAAATTATCTATCTTTTAAATATTTATAAATATATAGAACAGAAAATTTATTGAAAAATTATGTAAAACTTTTTTTGGTAACAGATGTATAGCCGATTCATCGATAAATTCACATGTTATAGAGACCTATTGCTTCTTTACGTCGACTTTCACCGTGGTGAGCCTAAAGAACGTTTATATTTAGTTATGCGTGGAATGACGATTCCTTTCATATCCGAGCGTTCTGTGAAAACGAAAGTCTTATAATCTGTTACACGAGCAATTACGTACATTTCTTATTGATGCAACAAATTTACTTGCAGGTGAAGCATATGAACGCGTCATACGTGAATGAAGGAGAAATTCCACATCCTGGAGTTGGACCAATTGGCAAAAATGACGAGACAGTTCATCATGCGTATTACCAATGGGTACCTTTTGTTTTATTTTTCCAAGCTCTTCTCTTTTATCTGCCACATTATATATGGCGAAAGGCAGAAGGTAGGTATTACTATCGTCTTGTATGAATTTGATAAAAATATATTTTATTACGATACAAGAACATTCTATTTGAAAACAAATACACACAATTACGATTACATGAACTTCATAAAAATTTGAAAGTAAAGCAAGAATATCATTATATCTGTTTGTAGATAATGATAAGCAGATTTAATGACAATTACTCAGCTGATACCACTTGTAATCATACTTTACAATATTTCTATAAAAAATGATTCGAAGATGAGTAATGCTATCAGTTTGACGATTGTTAGCTCGCTCGATTTCTCTGAATTAACAGAAGTGTTGGAATTTAAAGGATTAAACAGAATTGTCAAGATATCTATATTCCAATAATACATTGAAGATGTGTGTATGTGTGCGTGTTGTGTAATTTTAGGTGGTCGACTGAAGACTTTGGTTTCGGGTTTGCATGTGGCTTGCTTGGGTTTGCATGAAAAGAATATGAAGGTCAATGATAAATACGAAGTACCATCGAAAGATGATGTTAACCGAAAGATACAAAAAATTCGAAAGGCCTTTATTGAGCGTATTTACATCAATCGAACTTGGTCTTATTATCTCAGTTTTTGTGAGATATTAAACTTCGTTAACGTTGTAATGCAAATTTATTTGACCGATTGGTTCCTTGGAGGAGCCTTTATGGGTCTCGGTAAAATTGCTGCGGATAATAGCTATAGTGGAAGAATGGAACCACTCGATATTGTGTTTCCCAAGGTATGAATCATACTTTCTTTATCTTTTTCTTTTCATTCATATGTTTTCTACGTGCTTTAATGATTCATAGGTAACAAAGTGTACATTCCACAAATATGGTTCCTCGGGTACGATACAAACTCACGATGCTCTCTGTGTGATGGCATTGAATATCATTAACGAGAAGATCTATACATTCCTGTGGTACTGGTTCATTATTCTATCCTTCATCACTTTGTTTGGGCTTATTTGGAGATTGATAACGATGATATTGCATTCTAGGTCGGTATCTTCTTTTCATCTTTTCATAAAAATATTTGTTAAGGTTTTCAATTGTTTATTATTTCTTTAGGAGCGAGACGTTCAACAAAGTTCTTTTTTCTATGGCCTGTCCAGGCAAATATAATCCTTGGAACGTAGTTAGAGTTACTCGGGAGTATCATTTTGGAGACTGGCTTTTTTTGTATTATATCGCCAAAAATTTAGACAACTACGTGTTCAAAGATCTCTTAGAAAGATTAGCTCAGGATCTCGAGAACATAAATCAAGGAAAATATTATAAGACGACTTTCTTAGAAGCCGAAGAGTATCCGTTACAGGAAAAATGAAACGACTTCTCCATTATCATTCGATCGAATCGAAGTATGTAGATGATTCAATTATCGCTGGGATGTGCCAAGTGATAAGATTATATATTTTTAATTTCGAAAGTGCCATACATATATATTGTTGTAACGAATGAAATATCGTGAAGAGACCGAATATTTTTAGTGAAAATATTATACAAAAGGGAATTTTTCTCGACGACGTAGAATAACTTCGTTTATTTAGTTTTTCTTAAGTATTGCACGTACGCATTCGTTTTTGGGGGGAAATAAAAAATGAAAAATAAAGAAAAAACGGGAAAAATATTAAACGAGACGTGCGTGTTACGGAGAAACGTGTTCATTTAGTGCCAGTTCTGAAAGTGGTGTTCTTAACACAATGGCTTGCCTGTTGAGAGGGGTTGACGCAGCGAAAAACGGAACTTAAGAATGCGAATCGAATGGGAAGAAAACAAAAGAGTCGAACCCTTCTCTAACAGTCATCTATGGTCCTTCGAGTTCCCTCTTTCGACTCTCGAAATGAGCCCTTTTCTATTTATCACCTCCATTGTACTTACGTACGAACGAAAGAAACGGTAGACCGATTTTTATGAGAACCAGTCGGCTTTGAGCTGTCTTCTTTTTATCTTTTCTGCGTAGCTAGTTCGCAAAATAAAAAATAAAAAAAAAAACGTTCACTCCAATGATTACGAGAGTTGCCGTTGAAATTAGACTTTCAACGAGTCCATATCGCTAAATGAAAAAAAATCCTCTCTTTTCTTTGCTCAGTTTATTTCACGAGGGAAGACTAGATTAACGAGCTTATTTGTTGTGACTCGATCATGATCTCCAATCTTCTTCCAGCTGCCTTAAGCCCCATTCATACGGTCTTATTTCGTTAAATCTTCTTAGACTTATCTTACGACGAAGTATTTTTTTATTTTTATAATCTATTTTTTGTTCTATCTAATACTTTCTAAAACGACCTCAACAAAGATATTGCAGTGTTATGTATAAAGAAACAAAAAAAAAAAGAATACAAATATATAATTTCAGTTGACGTTTGTAAAGTAAATGAGAACCTTTTTTTACGTATTCGTTCCATTTCAAACTATTACTCAAAACACGTAAGTTTGTTTTCCATGTTCACGAACGTGGCCAGATTAAAACGTTGTATCGCGTGACAAGAAGAAAGCGTAAATCGCTATTTGCGTGTCAATGCTCTTACACAGTTAAAGACATTTTGTACGTGCGTTAACTTGACGACATTTAAAATACAGGAGTGTACGCGTATGCGTAGCAGGTAAGTATATGTTGCGTTGACTCCTTAAGCGAGTCCGTATAGTTAAGGTTATTAAATCGTTAAAATCGTTGATATAGGCATTATACATGGTGACCTATAAATTTGAAAGTAATCGACGCACGTTAAATGTGTTACGTATATATGTTTTAATAAGTAAACTACGATAAATCCTGAATAAATATTTTCGAAATAAATGAGAATAGTTTTCTCAGCAAAAACTGAATTACGCTTAAGAACAACACAAACGTTTCAAAAAATGTGTATGCGCACGCGCGCGTGGTATATGTGTGTGTTTATGTGGACATGCATGCAGAAAAGATAATGTAATCAGACAGTGGAATCATTTTTCGAAGATCTTCTAAAAAGAACGAAATCCTTTTCTATGAGTCACGAAGTAAGAGATATCTAAGGGTCAGTAAAGCTAATTGTATCTAATCTATATGTAGAAAGTATGGAATTTCACTTGGAAATCAATTTCAATTCTTCCGTCTTTTAGCATTATTAGTCACGAATAACAGGGAGAATAACGTTCCGCTGATTGACAGCGATCATATAGAAAGCTACGATAAATCTATCGACAAATCAGCAACGATTAATTACCCTTGATAACGAATGAAGTATCAGTGGGAACGAAGGCTTAATTAAAATTGTGATTTATCGAGAGAGTAAATTGGAATTGTAGATGAAAAATTTTAATATTATCGAGAGAATATTTCCGAGTCTACGAGTCTCTGGTTGCGTTATATACTTGTGTGTGTGTGTGTGCATGCGCGCGCGCGCGCGCGTGTGTGTGTGTACATAGGACACGTATATAACTGTAACTCAGTCCCTTGACTTGGCATGGTTGGGTCTCACGAGTTCAGGTATTATTCATATGAAAGGCCCGCGTGGGCCGTACCTCGGTGGTCCCTCGAACAAAGACCGGCTTTGGTCGAGGCTATAAAAGCAGAACTCTCGTAGAGATGCTAGAGAAGTCTGGTGAGCAGCTGGATGCTTTCTCGTTCGAGTTAGTCTCCTCCTTTAGAGCCTTTAGTCTTTTCTGCGTGGGCGGTTGACATTGCTCTCGGCTCTTACCAGACTAACTTTCAAAAATCGTCTCCCTCTCTCTCTCTCTCTCTCTCTCTCTTCTTTCTCTCCCTATCTCTCTCCCTATCTCTCTCATTCTTTTTTTTCTAGACCGAATGCGTTCTTTTAAAATTCCATTGGAATTCCTTCGAAGTAATTTGCATGAAAAAAGAAGAAAAAAATGAAAAAAAAGAAAAGGAAAAAATGTTCGTATTCAACAAAAGACAAGTCGACGAACTTGTAAACTTATTATTCTTGATTTGTCCAAGCTCGTGTAAGACGGCTTTCTGAACGATCCTTCTGTCTCTGATCGGGTCTCCTTTCTTTCTTTGTTCCAATCCAGCTTCCTTTGTGATTCCAACAGCTCGTTTATGTACTCACTATGCATACCAATGTTCATGCGTAGCGCTCTGCTCGAAAGAACAGGAATTGCTCGTCTGGATATTTTTAAAGGAGTTTTTAATATTACGAAAAGAACAATGTCTTCTCGATGAATTATTTTTTAGAATGTTTTCAAGAATAGAAAGTCTTAAAATAATAGCTATTCCTTGATGAAATTTCGAAGGTGTATATACGGATCCTACTTGTCTTGAATAAAGTTCGTGAAGAGACTTGAGAACGTCGATTGGTAGGATATATCTGAGCGAGACATCAGGATGTGTATCTCGTGCTTTTTCTGCGAACAAAAAACGGCTTCGTTCGTCGATGATCGAGAATGATCATGGTAGAAAAAAGTAAGAGGAAGGATCGTTTGTTTGATCTTCTGATGCACATATGTACATATACATATATTTAGATAGATGGTTATATACGTATTTCCTACGTGTTTGTCGCATGATTTCGAATTCTTTCTTCGAGTTTGGCCCGTGCTTATAGAGCGAAACCGGTTTGAAAACTTATCTCCGAAACTATATTATACGCTTTCGCGAGATTCCGCTCGTACAAGCAGAACGTTAGACCAATGGAGTCGATCAACTTGAAACGAAATTCGATTTTTTTACTACTAGACTTAAATTGTCATATTTTTGCGATTTTAACTTCTTTCGTTCAATATTCAATATTTATGTTTCTACGAGCTATAGATCATCAGTTCATCAACGATTCTTCTTTCTGTTGACATATTGACAACAGGATAGAAGTTATCTAAGCATGTCTCGTAAACTTTACTACTGCGACCGGTTGGTTATTTCACGGTGTAAGTAGGACGCCAGATGTACTACTCTTCCTTGGATATCTCCGTTAGCGATTCATTCGGACGGTAGAGTCACTTCGTTATCACATGTATTATACATACACACACACACACACGATTTCTAGTCTATAAACATTATGCAAATCTTATAGGAAGTCGTCTACGTAACGAGTCGCCTTCGCAATTATACTTTGCTACTTAATGTAATATTCTCAAGGTCGAGTCAAGTAAATAATTTTTTGTTACTTAAAAAATATACATTATATATATATATATATATATATATATATATATATATTTATATATATTATTGGTTGAATATATGGTCGTAGATTGTTTTAGAAGTACCCGAAGAGAAGAACCATCCGCAGGCTCGACATACATTCGTCACAATTGACACGATTGACCCGCAGAGGTTCTCAACGTGTACCGTCCAACGAACCGGTTTGACCGGGTCCAACAAGTACATTCCAAAGATCAGTGCGCACGCGTGTTCTCCAACGCCATGGAACGTCTCGTGATCATGATTCGAGTGCTTCCTCATGATGATTTATAATATACAACTTACGTAGCTTGTAAGATTATAGATAACTTTCGATTTCATTCATTTGCGTGCATTTTATATTTATATTAATATTTATATATGATAGCAAAAAACAAATATTGTTGAGAACAGGATGTTATTATTTCATGCGACTCTTATGATACATACTTACAATGAAACCCATCATTGTAATCCTTCCTTCGAATGATCTCTAAATACGTAGGTAATCAATGAGAAGCACACTCATAAAGAGGACGAACAACGAAATGATATCATGTTAGAAATCAATCAACGCACTCGCGAGAATCGTAATTAATGATTATCAACGTTCGATTGTACGCACATAAATTCTGAGAATAATGATAGTTGAAAATTATCCATGCCAGTAGTTCTACCGTCGCTTTTTCTAATGGACGATAAGAATTAACACTCGTAGGTGATGAAATGATCAATGTTCCTTTCGTTGAAAGGGCTATATAATAAATTTTGAAACTCATCTAGATAAACAAAAATCTATGGACATATACACATTCGTACGCGTTATGGTAAAAGAGGAAAGAGCAATTTTTCGGTAGAACCGGTACGTCACAACCGGCTCATTGTCGTTGACCATAAGCGGGCTCTAATTAAGATAATTGTGTCTAAGGACGTAGAATATAGAAACACGCAAGCGAGCAAGCGGGAAAGAGAGAGAGAGAGAGAGAGAGAGAGAGAGAGAGAGAGAGAGCTAGTGTGAGCAGTGTTCACAGTAGGGGAGCGTAGGACGTTGTTGAGCTGTGGTTCGTCCAACGACTTTGATATATCGTTCTTTAGTGCGTTTATAAATAGATACCGAGGATATAGATTCGTATAGAGTTGGGAGTATCAAATGACAGGGTGCTTTAGAGGTATCTAGATATGTGCATATGTATTTTACTGTTCATTATAAACGAGAAGAAGCCGCACAGTTTAAAGATAATTATCGTTAAACGATTCTAAAATAATTATTTTTTGTTATCTAATGATTTTTAGATCTTTGGAAATCGTGTACATGAATAATGTATGTATCCTCTAGTAGAATTATACTTTCTTGTTAGACATATTCCTACATACGTTATAGATCGCGTTACATCGTAAGCTTGTTTTTTGCCATTATCTATGTAGACAGCATTTATAATAATAAAGTTATAATGACGGTACCGCCACCTTATAAAATAGAAAAATCGAAAAGCGTACAAGGATAGTCATCTATCGCAAAACCACAATGTAAATTATCTCGTTACGAAATATCCTTTTGGTCTTTTAAGTTTATATATATTTTATGTTGGTTTTTCTTTTTTTCTTTAAATTACATTTTTGTTCCGACAAATGTTAAACCATTTCTGAAAACCAAAATTACTTCACAATGTAATATTATCGATGAGGAATATTCGTTATTTATTCGTTAATAATGACATACATATCTACTAAAATCTTATTCAAACATCGACTAAAGTTAAACGACGCTACTTTTCTTACCATATTTGAAATCGTCCTTGCAGAGTAGAGGAAGACGGATATCGTAACTGTCGAGATACATAGACAGTCGACGAAAAGCATGCAGTATCGTGTTGCTGTTCTGAAACAGAAGTTACAACTGTTGCATCACGCTGCACATCTGGTCCGTGAACCGCTTCTGGTACGGTGAAGAGGACGCGGGAACATTAGCATATGCAGCCACGTAGGTAGGCAGGAACTCGTCTTATGTTCGCCTGTTGAAAGAAACATATAGATTTCATCATCATTAAAATTATATATATTAATAAAAATGCATTCGATATTATTACAGATATTTACCGAATTCTAAAAACCGTTTGAACATCCTATACATAAATGCAAAATACATAACCTACGATATTATACTATGAACTTAAGATTGGATATTCTTTCGATTTTCTTTGAACTTTATGATAATCTATTTACTTAAATTATCGATCAACAATTCAATTTTTAAATGACGACATAAACGTAAAAAAACGATAATATAAGCAAAAGGGATGACGTATTATTCGCATGAAACTCGACGAGAACGGAAGCAGGATGCGGGCTAACGGAATTGATTCTTCTGTGATTTCATTAGTTCTGATGCATTTAAATTCATGATTCAAGTGCGTGATTAGCAAGAATTAAAATTTACGATGACTTAAAGCTCGTATGTACACAAGTATGTGCATATGTATGGATGTATGCATGTCTATCTCTGTAACATTAGTCATCGTCGTTTTGTAGTACCGCGATAATCAGTAAGTAGTATATGGTATGTTAAAAAGATAAAAAAAAATAAAGAGACTTATGGAACAGGAGAAAGCAAAACCACAGAACCAGTGGTCGTCGTTGCTGGACGTGAATTCAAGGAGACCAAAGAAAAAAAATAGAAAGAGAAGAAACAGAGGCCGAGAAAAAGTAAGAGAGAGAGAGAGAGAGAGAGAGAGAGAGAGAGAGAGAGAGAGACGAGGAATTTAGGACATTTCAAATGGAACTTTCAAAAAGTTTTTCCTCGAAGGACCTTTGAGCGAGGCTATACGTAAGATCTTTAAAGTATTAAGATTTTATACTTTCTACGAAGACAATTACTAAACCTTGAATAGTATTCTTTATCGGAGATAAAAGTTACTAAGGAATTAGGATGATTTATTATATTTTCGACAAAACAATAATCAATATCACAAACAATAACAAATATCATCAAATTATTAGCGATTCGTTTATGGTTACATATATTCACATAAAAATGTTTAGTCATACCAGTATAATCGTCGCCTCTAAAATTAAGAGACAGAAAAAGTTAACGTTTTTTATCGTCGATACAAATATATGTACACCACACACATCACGCGCGTGTGCGCGACATGCAGACGCGTGTTTCGTATATTTTTCCATATGGGTTTAGTTGCTAGACTGGCTTTCTAAATTTTCTTCCCATAACAATTTTATTAACCCGACCGAAATATTTGAAAGATCCTTAAGAACGTATCCGATGATTTTAATGGTTTTGTATCTACCATAAAGACAATCGAAGAAAACATTATAGTTTATAATCTTGAAAAAAAGGTTATTAAGGTTACTTTTTCATATACATTGTAATGTTATATGCCTTCGATAGCTGGCAGCACTGACTTCATCTCTTAAGATAGATTCGCTCCATGGACAGATCTTAATATTATTTTCTGCATAACTTTTCCCTTTTTTCTTTATTTATTTATTTATTTAAAATAAATATTGAAATATTAAAATAATGTAGTATAATTTTCTTATTTCTAATAAGCATATTATTATTCAGATCGATAGAATAAATACATAAAAACTTCAAAAACTTTTAACTGCTGGAAAATTGTAAATTTAAAATTGAAATAAAAGATTGGTTCGTTGAATGGCCAGTTACGGAAGTGACTAATCAGGATTCGTGTATCATGATGAACAATAAAGGGATATCAATGGATGCAATCGATCTATTAGGAGAGATAATAATCTTTAAAATTAACTAATTAAGCGTAACGATCGTTGACTTTTCTCGGTATCTCCATGATTCTACTTCCCTGTGCTTACGTAGAATACGGGGAAAAAGCCCTTATGTGTTTATCGATGGACGACCGATGCGTGAAACGAAAAAAAAAGTCGAATCTAACAGTAATAATAAAGCATGTCGAGTGACACGCACTGCGTTTCGTGTGTAACGTATTGGTAACAAAAGAGAGAAAGAGAGAGAGAGAGAGAGAGAGAGAGAGAGAGAGAGAGAGAGAGGGAAAGAAAGGGAGAGAGCAGCTACGCAGCGTATTATGTGTGTAGTTAAAAAATATGTAGACGAAGTAGAAGAGATCACATCTGGTCCCCCTCTTCGTTTCATGCCCTTCCCCTCCCTTTTCACTCTTGGACGTGTTCCCTCTCCGCAAAAGTACGACGAGCCCCCGGCATCCGCAGTCGAGCCCCTCTTGCGCTACCGATTTTCTCCCCTCCCCCTGCTTCGACGAGAAACAACAAACCATCGCGGTGTGTTCCTCGCCAGTTGCCGTTCAGGAGTACTGGTACGCGCGTTACGTGCGTATTTACGACGTATTTACGAAAAGAAAGAAAATAAGAATTAAAAAGAATTTTACACAAGAACAGCACGATTTCTGTACGCTTATGTACATATCTTGTCGGCGGCGTTCAAAGGAATAAAACTCGATTCACGATCGCGGCGAGTGAAGAAAGAGAATGAGGGATACAGAGAAGGAAAGAGCGTGAGGGGTAAACCTATGGAGAAGGAGAAAGAGAGAGAGAGAGAAAGAAGAGGGGATAGTCTGGACGTTGAAAGGGAGGAAAAGAGGGATAAATACGACGAGAGGGAGGAGCAGTAAGGATAAGTAACGAATCGGTAGTTACACAACTTCGTGTTACTTCTATACGTTTTAAACGGCTTAAAAAGAATAAGCGATATATAAATATATACTACGATCTATTATAAAAGATTCTTCGGGTAGAGAGACGAAGAAAAAAAAGGTTAATGGTAAATTAAAAGAAAATAAAAATAACGTTCGAAGAGTGTACGTTTTTGAAATAAGGGAGAGAAAAATAGGAAGAGAAAGAGAAAGGTTCGAACGTATTGTGCGTTTGATTGGTCGGAAGAAAAGAGAGAGAAGAGAAAACAAAGAGACAAAAAGAGAGAGAGAAAGAGTATAGTCCGTCGTTCGCGCGCCAGAAATTTCAATTCGGACGTTCTCGGTTAAATTCGGTTGTATCCGGCTCGCGCCGCGCACAGAGCAGCACGTGTTCGAAAAATGCATCGGTACAGGCAAACGAGTCCCGATTCGTGACGACGCGGTCGGTTGTGCGTTCACGAGTGTTGGTTGCTAGTAGCTTAGGCTCTCTCTTTCTCTCTCTCTCTCTCTCTCATTTTGCTTAGCTTCACGTTCGCTGACCTCTGTCGTTTATCATCGTCTTCTTCGTCGTTGTCTCTGTCATAGTCATCATTCGTGACCGGTCTTGTCTCTCTGTCGAGCGAGAAGAAATAGAGAAAGAGAGACGAAGAGGACGACGCGCTCGAGCGTGGTGAAGGGCAACGAATGGTAAAAGGGAGGGGGAGGAAGAGAGAAAAGAAGAGGGAAAAAGGATCGTCGTTTGTTGTTCGCTTTCCGAGAAGATAGAAGTAGACACAGTGGCAAAGGGGGATTGATTTCCAAGTTCTCGAACGATTTTGTTGAACTGACCAACAAGACTGTCGTCATTGTTTATACCTCTGTTAAAATCCCTTAGAGAGAGAGAGAGAGAGAGAGAGAGGGAGGGAGGGAGAGAGAGAGAGAGAAGAGAGGGAGAAAAAAAAGGAAAATTTCGATTAAAAGTGATTAACGAAAAGGAACGATCATGTTCAGGCTTTTGGGTGGTCTTGCCTATTACCTCAAATGGCAAGAAATCTCCACCGCATCTTTACTTTTTCGCGTACATAACAACTTTACTTCGGTGGTGCTTCTCACTTGCTCAATAATAATCACCGCGAACCAGTTCGTTGGAAATCCAATCTCATGTATCGTCGGTCATGGCCTGCCACAACATGTCATCAACACCTACTGTTGGATAACCTCAACGTTCACGATGCCGGACGCTTTCAGTCGACAGGTGGGTTATACTTCTTTCAGTAGCAATCCACCCTCTTATTTTAATGCCACACTCTTTTCTCTTCTTTTCAAACGTTGCGCAGTTTTCTTTTTTTTTCTTTTTTCCCCTACCCTTTCGGATACGTGTGTTCTTTCTTACTCATGATAGTTTTTATTTAGGTTAAGTTTTCTTTTCATAATCAATTTTTGGAAGAGCATTCATCCATGTCAATGCTTTTAACTATTGGGTCAAAGAAATAACTTGATAGATCGAATCGTTAAACAGACATGGCGGCCACATTGAATCAGATTTATTTCTATAAGCAATACTGTTAAAAATATTTACCTATTGTTTGAAGTATTTGCTATACGAACATTCGTAAAAATTTTTTTGCGTCACGTTCAATTTAATTTTCGATAATAACAAGTTGTCATTGTGATTCATAGTCGAAATTTGTTCACATTAATCGTTGTATAACGATCGAATCAGATCTACTCTTGATATATTGGTCAACGAGAGAGGGCATCTACAAAAATGTTCGACCACGGATCAAATTCTACTACTTTTATGATTCGATTACGTACGCATGGCGAGTATCAACAACCGCGAGATCATTGATACATTGAGATTTTTCCTTCTTTTCTCTCTCTTTTTTTTAAGGGTCGTTACTCGCGTTATAAGATATATATCGTTTACACATATCTGGAATCAATGCAAAATCGGAAGGTCTTTTGATCGTATCGTGTATTTCCTTTGCGTTTAACCTTCAAAAGCATTTTTATATTGCATAACAAAGGAGATCTTTGCGAGCGAAGATTTTATGTGGATATTTGTTGTGTTCATTTGTACATACATATATATTTTTCGTCTTTTACAGAAGAGGAAGTTGTTTCGAAAAAAAAAAAAAAAAAAAAATAAAAATATATCCTCAGTCCTGATAAACTGATTTTTTTCCCTTTAACGTTTTCGTCATTCGTCATGTACATACATATATAGTACTATCATCACAAATGATGACGTGTGATTGCGTATATAACTTCACTTTAAACCGTTTTGATATACATGTTCATTAAATGTATTTCATAACCATGTTATGTCTCACTTGTATCATTTAATTATATCGCCAGTCTTATCGCTAACATATGGATAACCGTATATCGTCGTATAACGATTAGGTTAATGAGGACGTTGTTATAGTAAATTGATCAAAGGAAAAAAAAGGTTATCTTATTTAACACGCACGATCGTCTTTTGACTCCCTCGGCGTTCTTTTTTTTTCTTGGTCTATATAAAAGGTGCGGTTTTTTAAATCGTTTCGACGAGTGAAAACATAAAAAAAAAACTGTAGTACTTTTTGAAAGAGTTGCGTCACTTTTACCACGTGTAGATTATTCGTGGTCCAGTGATTTTGCTCTTACATTGGACTTTAGCAAGTCGATCGATTAAACGTATACAGGGTGTCCAAAAAAAAAAGAAAAACATTCAATATTTATGCAGTGCATTATAGAATACACTATACCAACTAATAAGTCTTAGTAAACCATAGGTCAAAAGGTCAACCGTTTTTGAGATATAAACATTTTTGAGCGTTATTATTCTGATCCATTTATCAATGGCTTTTCGATTTATAGATGTGTTCTACATGTTCTCCTTCCATCATTTTTATACATTTTGGTATCTTCTTCTCATAGAGTCACGAACCCTCTTGAAAATTCCACATCTTTGGATTGCAAATATGATTTTGTAATTCATTGAAGTTTATTTATCGGCAAAGAATACACTTATAAATACATTTATAATCTTACAAAGGGTTGAAATTGGGGGATCGAGGATGCTAAAACTGATCCACCACGTCCGATTCACCTTTGATACGAAATCAGCCTGATTCGCGAAGACGTTGGTGAAGATTTTGAAAAAACGCATGGAGAAGAGGGAACACTTCGATTGGGAAACTTTTCCATGTAAACGTGTCATGTTACTGACAATTGATTAATTGCCGATGTAATTTTGAAAATTCAATGAGGACATTCGGAACGCGGTTTCTAAATACAAAGGATAACATTGCATGCTATGATAGAAACTATTAAATCAATCATGATACTAACGAACAAAAATGTTTATATTTCAGAAATGATTGACCTTTCAATCTATGTTTATTAGGACTTTTTTTACTCAGTATAGTGTGTTCTATGCACTGTATAAATATTGAATGCTTTTTTTTAACACTACATATACCTCTTACGACGTAGAAAACTTTTTATCGTATCAACGATCTATTGTCTTCATTATTTTTTACACTTAATACACCGTGAACGTTTTCATATAAAATTTATGCGAAAAGAATATAATGTTTGTTGTAATTTTATCTTTAGCAACTTATTATTTCGAAGAAAGAAAAAGAAAGTTCTGAGTGGAGAGAACACTTTTTTTTCTTTTTAATTTCTTGCGAGTATTTCTTTTTTTTATATTTCTTCTTTTGAAGTGACTAAGTAATAATAATATGAGATTTTCTTGGAACATTGAATCTTACTCAACATCTTTATTCGTCGTTCAGAGTATGAGACGAGAACGAGCTCTCATGACTCTTATACTTGCTCTCATGTTCGAGCGTATAAACAAAGGGACGCCGACAGTGTTGTATCTTTGACAGTTAGGTCCCTGTTCCTTTATATACAATGTAATACTATATATGAAGCACATATTAAGGTTCATTTATTCGTTTCCGGTCAATTTCATAGTCGTTTATACATAATCATTTGTACTATTCATACAATGGCTAATAAATATACACAGCCATTATATCGTTTTGATTTCGATAAATTTTCATCATTTATTTATATCGATTGTTATAATTACTTGACGTAAATTTAACTAATTTTATATTTGTCTTTATTATGCAGGGTGATCCAGAAGTCACGTAACCCTAATTAATCAGTTCATATCGCTGTTAGAAATCGATGAACAGGAGTGTTGAATACATCAAGGCACGGGCGATTCCGTGCGCGCACACACACGAATAAGTTTCAAGATGTTTATGTTGCAAGAGTTTTTCGGAAACCGCATTTCTCATGGATTGTGGCCGTCTAGGTCACATAGATCCTTCTTCTTTAGACTTTTTCTTTGAGGGTTACCAAAAAGAAAATGTCTATGAAAGCAACACACACACATTCAATGAACGTAGACATGGAATATATAGAGGTAAATATTGTCAACGTTAGCGCAGTGACTACGGAAGTTTGCAACGAACATTGTAAAATGTACTGAAGCCTTTATAGACGCTGATGGAGAACATTTCCAGCATCTATTGTAGGCCAGAAATGTAAATGTAATCAGTTTCTTTCTTATATAATTGTTGGATCATTTT
>OU426997.1:1568773-1583773 GCA_911387935.1 Dolichovespula saxonica
TTTACTTTTTTTTTATCACAGGCGATTTTGTGCTATACACCTCAATGGCTTTGGAACATGTGGGAAGGTGGATTGATGAATACATTGATCATGGGAATGAATTGTGGCATAGATAAGCAAGACACTATCAAGAAGAAAAAGTCCGTGTTGATGGAATATATTATGTCCCATGTAACGGTAAGAATAATATAAATATAAATATAAATATAAATATAAATATAAATATAAATATAAATATGAATATATATATATATATATATATATATATATATATATATATATATATATCGATTAAAATATGCAGAAGTGCATTTTATATATGATGCTTATAGAATGTAAAACACAAGAATGTGTTTTGTATATGAATAACTAGAGAAAAAGAAAGAAAGGGAGATATACATATGCAGAGACGCTCCCGTTAAATTCAATTTGATCTCATTGAGTTCAATTCGAGTTAACTCAGCGATTATTTGTTCTTTCAGAGGCATAAAATGTACGTGTATCACTACTTCGCTTGCGAGCTCTTGTGCCTGGTCAACATTATTGGACAACTGTACCTGATGAATCGTTTCTTCGATGGAGAATTTCTTAGTTATGGCCTTCGTGTTTTACACATATCGAATACCCCGCAAGAGAATCGCTTTGATCCCATGGTTTACGTATTCCCTCGTGTTACGAAATGTATCTTTCACAAATACGGTGCTTCCGGTACGATACAGAAGCACGATTCATTATGCGTTCTACCGCTAAACATAGTCAACGAAAAGACATATATCTTCATTTGGTTCTGGTATATCATTCTCTCCATATTTTTGATCGGTTTGATTGCTTACAGAGCAGCTATAATATTTGCACCCGCCGTGAGACCGAGATTGTTGCATATCGCTTCGCCGGCAATATCAATTGAAACATGTCAAAGTATCAGTAGAAAAGTCGATCTTGGTGATTGGTGGATACTTTATGTTCTTTCGTGGAACATGGACGGTATCCTTTATAAAGACTTTCTAGAAGAACTCACAAAAAAAATGAGTTCCCATATTTCTCAACCGATTAATGCTTAAATTTATTTAGCAATTGTAAAGTTATATCTAATTATTTGTAGTTTAGGTATTAACAAGGGACTGACTAGAGTCTAGTGACTCGTGTTGACATGTTTCTTTATTATACGAGAATACTCGTAAAAAAAAAGTTAGATGTTTACGTAATTTTTGATAATAATTTTACAATGTCGTTGACGTAGTCGTCGTAAGATGGTTTATAAATAAAAAGAGGGATATATTGTCATTTTTGATAATAATTTTGGAATATCAGTGACATCATCAATCGTAAAATAGTTTTTAGGCAAAACATTATTTCATATGTATGGTATAAATAATTGATTATACTACATTTGCGAAAAACGTATAGGAGATTATCAAAGGAATTATAAGAATAATATTACATTAGTATAGAAATCATATAAACATCTCATTTTTTTTATATACATGCGCGCCAGGATCTGAATCGATCTTTGTCTTGTATTGATTCCTTGATCGGTAGATCAGTCTTGTACTTTGCAAACGTTCCTCATCGTTGCTCAAAGATCATTCGTGAGTCTCTATTGCATTTCTTTAAAGTGTAGTATGTTTATAATTAATTAATTCACTCATTAATATCTATGATCTTTTGATAATATACAAGTTCACTCGCGTGTGTGGACTCATATTAGTTTTGTAAAACAAGTTGCGATTATTTTCCACATATTAGGTAATTTTGAACGATTCTCTTCCTCGTTCCTATGTTTATATCATTGAATCATTTACCATCCATGGCATTTATGATTTATAAGCATTTATTCATCAGCAAGAAAGGGTGGTATAGATTAGAAATTTTCATTACACATTCTTTTTTCTACATAGGAAATTATCGAAATAGGTTGAAATTAGTTTATTGTATTTAATTGATGGAACGTAAGTAATATTTCGCTCATTTTAAAACGACAAATTTCTATAAAATACTTTGCCTACTTGCGTTCCAGCATTAACAACAACAACAACAATAACAATAATTAATCGTTATTACAAGATTTTTCTAATTCACTGTCGTTGATCTTCCAGCAATTTCATAGTACGTAAGACAGATCTGCTTGTCGTATAAGCAATTTATTTGTATCTATGAATACGGTTGTATAAAGATTACTTTTGAAATGATTTCAATGTCTACTTTATTTTAATCATCTACTAAAGTAAAAAAAGATAGATAATCTTGTTTTCATTTTCCACATCTTTCCTGAGCTCCGTGTGATAAACAAATGGTATCCATCAACGAGGAAATAAGAAAGACGAAGGAGGAAGAGTCATCTTGATGTGTAAAATTGAAGAGGCAAGCGTATCAACATTGTCGGCGGCAGACGGAACGCGTTTATCTTTGTGACTGGAAGCGTCCAACGTTCGTTGAAAAGCTCGAGTGGGATGATATTTCGTTAGTTCGGCGTGGGCGATTTAAAAGTTACCGTTTCTTCGATGGTTTTGTGTCGTCAGATAGATAGATAGATATAGAGAGAAAGAGAGACATAAACAAGAGCGTGAAAAATAGAAAAATAAAAATGGGATGATAGAGTGAAGAGAGAGAAGAGTAGCTATCAGAGAGAAAGAGGACGTCATGGCATGAAGAGCGACGAATTTGTGTTTTGGCATCGAACTCGGGACCATGTTCGTTTGGTGAAATCCGCGCACGGTTAGGATTAGTCAGTAAGTTCCGTTCGCTCATCGGACTAGACGCGCACTGTTCTGCTGCTTGCCGAACGTCATCGTCGTCGTCGTCGTTGTATAATTTAACTGCGTTTCGTTCATAAGACAATTTCTACACTCGATGAACAAACGGTGCTGTCTAGCATCTGCCGGAAATCCATAATCGATTTTCGTAGACGTCTCCGTAGCTGTCTTCGCCGTCGCGACGCAACCCGTTTTCGTATGACGTCTGTGTCGCGCTATTTGTGTTCGTTTTATTGTACAATGGGAAACGTCAAGATGTATGTACTTGCGGAATTTGAATTACCCGAGATCGTTGTTGAATCCAAGTACCGATCGGCAGAATCAATGATTAATAGTTTAGATCTTCTTTCTTATCCACGTTCGTTGAAGTTTGTTGTGTGAGTCTAATCCGACCACGACCCCGACCCCGACGGATCTACCAACTCGATTTCTTTGTAAAATAGTATCCTTTGATCTTTTCGGACGGGTCGTAAAGTTTCTTCTCGGGCGTTTAGTTTTCGACTAATAGTACGAGGTGAATGGCCGTGGAAATGAAACGCGATCTTTCCTTAACGATTAATGATTTAGACGTCGTCGATGATAGTCGTCGGAAAAAGCAGTGTGTTCTTTACCATTGGCGAAATCATAAGACTCTAGAGATTAAGAATCGAACGTGGTTATTGAAAATTTTTTAAAAAGATCGGTTTTCGATAGTGTGCGTACGTACGTGCGTGCGTGCAATAAAAGAGAGAAGTGAGAATGATAGACACTGTTACAGAATTGTACTATCTTTTACGCGTAAGTGCCAAAAATAGGACGAGATGCGTTTTCGTTACGTTATTGTGTTCCTCGTAATAACCCCCAAAGCGTCAATAGAAAAGCGCGAGTTGGAGCGATCGCGGCAATAAATTATAATGTATTAATCTGAGCCTTCGCTAATCCAGACCGTGCTAATAATTTTAACGCACTGCTATCTTTCGTGAAAATTAATGCTTTTATATTTAATTGATGGAATGATTATGAACGTTAACTTGTTAATTCCGTTCTATTTTGCTTGCGTTAGAAACTTTATAAAATTATCGTAATAAAGTCAAACAATTTCAAATGGCACAATAAATTCAGCGATTTTTAACACATGTATTATCACGAAGCATTATACGCGAAAATAAACGGGACGGCTTATACCGATTCTAATCTCTACTAACTTGGTGTGTCAACATTGATTTAGTGTGCAAGGTAAGCGTTATCGCTCCTAATCAAATTTTAAACCTATTATAAAACACGTTAATGTGCATGTAAACGAGCGTTATAAGATAACACGCAACGGAACGACAGTGATTATTTATAAATGACTATGAAAAATATTTGTCGGTCATGCCTCTTTCTACGGCAATATTCGAGAAACATCGCGAGTTTAAAGACTGAGATTTAATATCGCAACAGGACGTACACGCGAGCACGTAAGTTTCAAGCTTAAAGTAAGCGATTTACTTTGATATTCTTCGTTCCTATACCTTCGCAAGGTTTACAAACTTGTAAAGCATGTCTCTACTTGCGAGATCGTTCAAAGCCGCGTGCTAAGCCAGAATTAGCTTTGGACAAGTGCTGTGCGTCAGTGTGTATATCAAGAAATAAGATAAAAGTGCATCAAGGTATAGATGTAAGAGAGTGTGTGTGTGTGTGTGCGTGTGTGCGTGTGTGTTGTGTGTGTGTTGTGTGTGTATATGTATATGTCTGTGTGTGCGAAATCGTATGGTTGAATTAATTGCATAAGCACAAGCGTTCCTCGTTCCAAGAACACGTGGTCAACGCTTGTGTCGTGATTCCGCAGGTGTCCAGAATAAGAAGCGATGGCCTCGTCTTCAGACTACACGCGTTAACGACGATCTTGATGCTGCTATTCTCCGTAATTATTAGCAGCAAGCAAACCGTGGGAAACCCGATAGAGTGTGTACATACGAGGTACTATTATCAAAAGATATTTTAAATTAATTGTCCGTAACGAAGACGTATTAACGAGGCCGAATACATCTGCGGTGAGAAATTTTAACGATCAACACTCTTATTTAAAATACAACGATACATTTAATTTGTATTTTTATTCTTGTTAGTTCGTGTATGTTTTTAATTGTTGTTTCGTATCACCTTGAGCGTTGTGTTCGTTCGTACGTTCGTTCATTCATACAACTTTTCTTCTGTCTTCTCATTCGTTTATCTTATCCGAACAGAGACATTCCTGTAGAGGCCTTCAACGCATACTGTTGGATACACAGTACATATATCGTGAGCGGTGCTATGCTCGGTGTCGCAGGAGCAAACGTAGCATATCCTGGTGTCGCTTCATCTTTCGGCATTTTACAGTCACGTTATCAGGACGAGGATTATCGCCATGTCAACGATCAAACGAAAAGAGTCAAGTATTATCAGTGGGTTGCCTTCGTGCTTATCTTTCAGGTAATTATTTTTCTACATATTTATTCATATTTGTGTATATTTATACATTTATTTTATTACGAACTATTTATCGTTTGTCAAGAGTAAATATAGTAGAGTTAAATATAGTAGAGAAAATGATGATAACAGACAAAATGTAGAAAGCTGTTAATTTTTTGTAATTACCCGTACCAAATTATCCGCGTATATATGTTAGTATCAAAATATAAAACAGGTGACGTTTCGATTGTACCGCGGTGCTCGAACAATCGAAGATTAAAATTTTCGGTTATTCGACGCGACGCTATGACGACACTACATACTTGTCTGGTTCAGAATCATTGTAATTTGTATACGTTTTCTGGATAATTATAACTAAATTAGATGGATAAATATGTATATTGATTTTTGTCCATTGTTATTGTATTCTTAGTTCTATAAGAATTTGCGTTTAAGATATTATTCGTTTACTAAACATTCGGGAAGGCATACCGAGAAAAAACTATTATTAAATAACTACAGTTTGCAAAGTTTATTTGTATAATAAGGTTATTCAAAAAATATCGATTTACACATTAGGAATAACAGCATTGATTTATTAAATTAAAGTTTCCGACATAATGATTTTTGTTCAATATAAGGATAACATCGTCTGTTTTATTTTTTTATTTTTATTTAAAAATAAGTTTTGAGTTTGCTGGAGCTATTATAAACTTATAAATACAATTTTTGATTTACGAAAAATATATAAAATTAGTTCCTTTCGCGTTGTAACAGCATGTAGGTGGTACACTCTAGCGGTCATTTTTGATAGGAAAGCAATGCCGGCAAAGCAATAAGCTGCGTCGGTAAAAGAAACTTTAATCCTTTCATTATAAGGAGCGCGTATACTGATTATCAGCGATATAACACTATACAATCAACTATATAAGTATATAACAACAAATATATATTACTAACGTGCAATAAACATATATCACAATTACACCGCGAATATTGATGTATTCTCTTAATGGATCCATTTTTATGCTAATTTTGCAGAAAAATAAAACCATAGTTTTCAAACACGATATACGAATGATCGTCGTCTCGGTGTAAACGAACTGATATGGATCTGATTGACTTGTGTTTAAAAAAGAAAGAAAAAAGAAAAGAGAGAAACGACGACATAACATTGTGTGAGAAACGATTGACGCGTAGGTGTAACGTCGTCGACATTCAGCCAGAGGGGGAAAAAAAATTGATTATTTACCTTTTTCTATAAGCGAACCGTTTCTGTGTTGTATATTCAACAAGGGAAAAAGCGGATATATAAGATGTGCTTAGAAAAACATATAACATTCTCATTTCTTTGTGTTATACTCACGAACATAGGTTTAACGTACCAAAAGACCCGTTTGTAAATCGTTGTGTATTTTTTACATATATTATTTTTTATTATATATATATATATATATATATATGTATATATTTTTTTTTTTTTTTAATTTTTCTTCTCCCTCAATGAAGGCCACATATGTACGTATGAAAGACATCGTGAACTCAAATGTAACGACGAGCGTATTAAAAGCATTTCAGAGAATCACCGTGGCTTAACGCTCGATCATTTATAATTCGGTTGCAGTCAATTTCAGAATATCTCATCTTGTATTTGCGTATTGCCAGGGAGATAGCAGATTTATTGGATTCAACGGGAAGATGGATATCGTCATAATCGTGTCATAATATCGGCCTGTAATTTATTAGGAGCGGAGTCGCGTGTGCTCACGTACGTATGTCAATAATCCAAAGCCATTAAAGCCGCTCAAAAGTGATCGGCAGATGGTTAGAGAACGTTATGCAATGGTTCTAAGTTACAACGACGTTTTCCATCTCTCTCCCTCTCTCTCTCTCTCTCTCTCGTCTATACGCATGAAGGGGAAGACCAGATTTTTGAGTCGGACCAGGCTCTTCTTAAGCAGTATAAGCCTTGCCATGTGATTTATCTATGTGGTTCGATAGACGCGAGGGTACTTGAAGAAGCTCGTTTAACTAGATCGGAACTATTCACCGATGGAATACGACTTTACCGTTAGAAATTCTAGATATAGAACTAATATATCATTTATTAGTAAAAAGCATGGTCGTAAAGTAGTTCTGTCCTAATATAGAAATTATACATCTTCTATATTGTTGCACAATATTGAAATTATATGTTGGAAGATATCAAACCTAAACGGTGATGATGGATCGATCGTATTCGAATTAAATTGAATCGTAACATAGGAACGTTCCTTAGGACACGTAACTCGTGTACGATTCTATTTAAGTCTGTCTATTCGTATGAAAATAGTAAGAACGCGAATAAAAGCAAATATTTATTTACACATCGCGTCGGTCGGCACCGAACGAGAAAGCACTTATCTCCGAGAAGTTATAACGTGTCTTACGCGTTGATTCGTCGAAGCATCCAAGTGCATTCGCTTTTTGCTTTTCTCTCTCTCTCTCTCTCTCTCTCTCTTTCTCTCTTTCTCTCTTTCTTTCACTGTCTCTGTTCCTCTTGCATTAAGCTTTCGTTGGTAAAACGTAACATATAGAAAAAGCAAATTCTCTTAAGTTCCTTAGATATTTCGAGCGAGCTCCTTTTTTTTGTCGACCTTCGTAACTCTTGATTTAATCAACGGAAAAAGAAAAAAAGAAACAGAGTAAGAGTGAGAGAAGGAGAAAGACAGAAAGAGAGAAAGAGAGAGAGAGAGAGAGAGAGAGAGAGAGAGAGAGAGAGAAAGAGACGAAGAAAAAGACAAATTGTGAGCTTCCGTTTCGCAGGAAATTGAGTAAGTTTTATAAGATATGAGCGACGGAAATGAGCGTCGTAACGTTACATCTTTATAATATTTCTCCCTTTTTATTGCTATAATATACCAATGGTAGCTTCGTCGAAGGTAGACGATTTATATCATCGAGATCGCGAAGTTCCTGCGGGTCGGTGTATTTGCAGAGAGAAGACAGTATCCAGTTACGTTTAAAAAGTATCTCTTCTCTTCGATCAGCTGCTTGGTATACCTGATTTACTATGTGTTACATGGAAAAAAGGCGAAAAATGATCTATAAAGATCGTTACTATCCACAAAGAAGCTTTCAGGATCAAACTCTATCGTATTTTCTTTTTCATTTTATTTTTTCAAAATGAATTAGCCCCGGGAGTGTAATATTACACATAAATACGCAGTCATCACGATCTATTTCTTCGTGGGAAGCAGAAGAAGTAGTAGAAGAAGAAGTATAAGAAAAAGAAGAAAAAAAGGAATAACAAGGAAACGATACTAGATAAACGTTTGATATTTCATCGCACGTCTCATCGTTATAATACATTATACGAATTTCAAATTGACCGCCATTTTATCGGTACGAATGAACATTTCATTGTTAAAAGTTATACATTTGTATTACTTCGTAAGTTTAATGTTTGTTATCGTTAAAAAATGACCTAGCACCAGCTGGACTTCTTGGATAGATTTACGATAACGAACGAAGAAATTTTTTTTTCTTGGAGATAGAGGAGAAAGAAAAAGATGACGCGACGAGTGAGGACGATGGAGAGCCGAGAGATAGAGAGAGAGAAAGAGAGAGAAAGAGAGAGAAATAGAGAAAGAGAGAAAGAGAGAGAAAGAGAATTTAGCCAAAGTCTCGAGGACGGTTGTTCGCGAGCGAGCAAGCAAGCGTACGTTTGGACGTTGCGCTTACACGCTTACACACCGCGAGAGGACGGTTCGGGTTCGGGTGTTTCTATTCCTGGAGCGCGCTGACTCCTCGTTCGGCTCCTACGGGAGGTACCGTGCCGTGCCCTGGCCGTTTTCTCGAGTCTAACGTAGACGAGCGTGGCGTGTGGAAGCAGTCGTTTGCTGAACGTTTTCGCTAATCTTATTACGATACGATACGATACGATACGATACGATACACTTTTAATACTCGAAAGTTCGAAAAGTTTACCCTTGTGCGCGATAAAAGAATTTTGTCCATTCCCGCCATTTCGTGTCCGTGCTCGAGATATCTTTTTATTTTTATTAATATTAATATTAATATCATTATTATTATTATCAATATCATCATCATCATCATCGTCATCATTATTATTATTATTATTATTATTATTATTATTATTATTATTGTTATTGTTATTATTATTGTTATTATTATTATTTTATTGTTATCAATATTTGTTCGTGGAAGGACGAAGCAAACGATTAGAGAACAAAAAGAAAAAAAAATAGAGAAACGTTACTTTTTGGATCGATATAAATTCTTACGAGACATAGAAATTCGCGATCGATATCGTCAGCTGTTCGATTCGACTGAGAGAATCGCCGGAATGAATGTGTGTGACGGACGAGACGCACGTGCTCCGCGGCTTTCGCGTTCTCCAATGAGATCTCTCTCTCTCACGGTAGTCACTTGTTTCTTTCTTTTGTTTCTTTTATTCTCTCCTCCTCCTCCCTAACGATCCGATTCAATGACTATTCTAACTTCTATCTTACTCTTCCACTTCGTGCCAGGCGAGCCGATCATTTCGATTTGTTAGGATCGTTTTCATAACACTATTATCATAATCGTTATCCTCTTACTTTTCCACCTCCTTTTTCTCTTCCTCCTCCTACTGCTTCTCCTCTTCCTCCTCCTCCTTCTATTTCTTCTTCGACCTTGATCAATATAGATCGGAATGAAATTTTCGAGTCGATAGACTTTTCGTAGTTGAAAGCTGACGAATTTAATTTCTTTCTTATTTTATCTTTTTATTTCACGGTGCAGTGCAATATCTTGGAGTCTCAATAAATACGGAGTCTAATCCACGTATCTTCGGTCCGGCTTAGTTACTTCGAAAGAATCCTACACGAGTCATTGATTCCGTTCAGAGATGGTAGAGATCGTAGACGATCGTTCAGTCGATCGACAGAGAAATACGAACAAAAGAGAAAGAGAGAAAGAGAAAGAGAGAAAAAGAAAGAGAGAGAGAATTTTCCTATACGGTCTAGAACGGAAGCTGGGATTCGAGCAATGCTTATTGATACTCCTGAGGCTCTTCCCTTTCCGCGTATCTTTCATCGTGAAAGCAAACCGAGGGACAGGAACGATAAACCAACATTACGGTCTGTCTCTTTCGTCTTTGTCGCTCTTGTCACGCAATAGAACGACGTTTGCCACACTTTCTCTCTCTCTCTCTCTCTCTCTCTCTCTCTCTCTCTTTCTTTCTCTATCTCTTTCTTTCTTTATTTTGTTTCTGATTTTTATTTTAATTTCTTACTGCTAATGACAGCATCGTGTCCATCAACAAACCGGTAGATATAATAAGATACTCGCATGGATATAATAAGATACTCGTCGTACTTAATGCGTCGCACACATGTGGAAAATACGTTACTCTCGATTATACACGAGACTTATGAGGATAACCGTGAGAAAGGAGGAAGAGAGAGAGAGAGAGAGAGAGAGAGAGAGAGAGAGAGAGAGAGAGAGAAAGAGGGAGAATAAGATGAAAGGACAATTAATATCTAAAGTAGAAAGTAGAATATACGTTGCATTTTTCTTTTCTTAGAAAAGATTGATCAAATAGTAAGAAATAGAGAGAATGAAGAATAGAGTTCTCACTCTATTTCTGTATTTTGTCCTCAGGCATTTTCAAAGCATTTGCCGGCGGTTCTACACTAACCTCCGGCTCCGTCAGCAAAGTGCAGTCTTACGCAGCGCGTAAACGCTAAAATAGAATGGAACGCTTGTCGAACGATATTACGAGACTCCTACTATTACTAACTATTCGCATGTTCTCTCTCTCTCTCTTTTTCTCTCTCTCTTTTTCTCTCTAATACTACCTTTCTTCTCTCCGTCATCCTCTTATTATCGTCAATCCATCGTCATTCCAGTGAACCGTCTCGAAAATCGAGAGGTCGACTCTTTGATGTCCTCTCGACTCGTTGTTAATTGGTATCTTCCGAAGTAATCATCGATTGGTTCGCAATTCGGTGGACCTTCGAAAAGCTTTTGCTTACGCTCTGTTGAAATCTAACAAGAGAATTTGATCGTTTTGAGGAGGAAGAGAAAGAGGAGGAGAACGATGAGGAGGAGAGACACCAAACGTTACGATTCTCAACGAATCGATCGTATGTTATATATCTTTCTATTTGTCTGTCGATTAGATTTTTCAAGCAACTTAGAAACCGTTCTTTTTCGATTTCTCAACGGAACTTAGTGTCGAAAAAGAAGAAGAAGAAGAAGAAAAAGAAGAAGAAGAAAAAGAAGAGGAAGAATATCGTTGATTAAATCGAAGGGGAAAATTTCAAAGGGTGCAAGAAATTGAATATATATTTCCGTCTGTTGATCGAACGTTTACGGTTGGTTTGTTTTTAACCAAGAGTCACGTCTCGTTTCGTGTTTTGTTTCTTTTTCTTCTTTTTTTTTTCTATCTCTTTCATTCGAGACTCCGTGACAGTGAGTACATTGATCTCCGGAGGATGAACGATGCGAACGGAACTGTGCGTTGGCAGGGAAAGATCAACGGACGCAAAATGTCGTGTTTGGATACTTAAACTGATGTGAAAGGATCCTCTCGATTTGAATTAGAAAACTGTGTCGAGAGATATTGTAAGGAGAATGATTGGACATGAGTTGATACCGGCTAAGGATCCTGCGGAATACAACAAAGGATCCTATGCTGATGATCAAAGAAATTTTCGTGAGATCGTATAAATATAATAATTAAGTGTTTATATATTTATTTAAACAAATCAAATCGATTCGTCGATCGATAACGTAGATCGAAGACTGATAAAAGAAAGTGTAGAAAAATCCGCGATAGAAAAAAAAAATACTCTAAACGATTAGTATTTTAAAAATGTAGTGTGAAACGATTATCAGGGTCGACGAATCTCGGATCAGTTCTTAATCGAACTTTACCGAATCGTCGACGATAAAGTCAAAAGTTCAAGATGCTGGACATATTTCGTGGTCTAAAAAGCCTGATCAAGATCTCACATATACACATCGACACAGCCGTATTTCGTCTACATTACAGCTTAACAGTGATAATACTGATATCGTTTAGCTTGATAGTCACAACGAGACAATACGTTGGCAATCCGATCGATTGTATACACAGTAAAGACTTACCAGAGGATGTGTTGAATACTTACTGTTGGATACACAGTACTTACACGATCACTGCAGCGTATAGGAAAAGAGAAGGCTCGGAAGTACCTTTCCCAGGTGTCGATAATTCGAAATTATATCCGGAATCTGAGAGAAAGGAGTACAGGTATTATCAGTGGGTCTGCTTCATGCTGTTCCTTCAGGTAAATTACTTTACGTCACGTGTTTACGAGAAGTAAAACAAGGAAGAGAAATAATGATCGTCTTGTAACAGTTAAGAGCCATTTTTTTTCCTTTTTCTTTGTTTTTAGTCTTTTTTTTTAAATTGTTTTGAAATTCTCAATGAATCGTTTAACATATTATTTTTCCTCTTGCGACATTTTTCTTCCTCTTTTTTCTTCCTCTGATTTCTTGTGCACGTTAATATCGTTTTTCTTTTTTTTTTTTTTACAAACTATTATACGACGACAGAGGGTTAACGACGTAGTACAACACGTAGCCCTCTTCTCGTTAAACGATCGATACGCTTTCTAATTTAACCGCGTGTCTTTGCTACGTGCCATTGGCAAGAAAAACGGATGATGGTTCGCGTTAAGCGGCGAACAAAGAAGCACTTCGAAAAAGTTTTTCTATGGTTTAAAAGAGTAGAATGAGGGTTAACCTCTTGTTAAAGAAGGTGACCGTATCAAAATTATGGAAATAGATATACATACGTTTAGTATATTTTGCGAAAAGAGAGTTAAGTTTAAACGGAGATCGATTAAAACTCCCTACGTTACTCCCTCTCAAGATGGTTGTGGCTATGCTCGAACATCTTACTCTATGCTTACGGAGGCTTATATCTAGTTCATTGCCAAGAGGAAACCCTAAGCATATTAACCCCTTAAATCCCTCAGTGTTATAGTAGTTAGTTCGTCGTCGATGGCCGTTGTCGCAGTCGTTGCCTTGACGTGGTCAATCAAAGATGTTGTCATTACTCCTTTTGTTTCTTTCTTTTTCTTTTAATTTAACGTTTTCCATATTTTTTAAGGAAGTAAATTTTTCGAGTTTGAGAACTTTTTTACTGTTCTATTGTTCCGACCATATTTCTTTTAAAAACATTCTATTCCAATTTATCAAGCAGTTATTATTAATATGGCATAGTTTATCTTTATTTTAATATTAGAAGTGTCGACTTTGAATGATCGATATATCTATTTAATATTCTTCACTAAATGTTATTTATTTATACATTTTAGTGATTATAATTTATTTTGTTCTTTCAAGATGTCAAGTTTTAGTATAAGATAAATAACTTCCTTCTTTCTCTCCCTCTGTCTGTCTGTCTGTCTCTCTGACTCTTTTTCTTTCTTTCTTATTATTTTTATCGTCATTTATTTATTTGTCCCTCTTTCTGTATCTTTATCCACCATGGCTACACTTCAAAGTAAATCTTAACGTTCACCATGCAATGAATCTTCTCTTCCGCGACTCCTTCTCCTTGGTTTCCCTCTTTCAGCCCTCTTCTCTGGGTATCGCATCTTCGTCCGTCTTCTTTGCACGTACCACCAGCTATTGTTATCCATCTCTTCGTGGCATCCATTGGCTGCTACTCTTTGTGCGTGTCTTACCTCTTTCCATCTTACGCTTCGCTCCAGCCTTTGATCCTTCGAAGGAATCGAAAGGGGAAAACTAAAAAAGAAAAATATAGGAGAATTGTAAGAATAGCGAAAAAACCTGGTAACTTACTTGTTTTTTGCCTAGCGATAGTTCAAACATCATTTCACATCAGTTAAATCGTAATCGATTAAAAATGATTTCGTTACAATCTATATCGGTGTAACGATTTAAGCGATGCGTTCTGATTAAATTGGAGGAAAAATGAGAGATTTTTTTATTCGGAAAGATTCTAGCTCGTGATATTCCGTAGAAAAGAAAAAAAGAAAAAAAGACAAACAAAAGGATATACTACACGAAGGAAAAGAATGAGAGATAAAGCTGCATCGGATTCTTGAAAGCTTCGTATTTTTTATTTACATTTATACAGGGTGGATCGAAAGTTTCTAAATGATTTTAAATATCAATCATCCATCATCGAGCCTTTTTGAGTTAATTTCTTTTCAGAGTATAAAACTACAAGCTTAGGAACTTTTGGCCAATATAAAAACATTTGGTCCACTCTGTATATGTATATGTATATGTATATGTATATGTATATGTATATGTATATGTATATGTATATGTATATGTATATGTATATGTATATGTATATGTATATGTATATGTATATGTATATGTATATGTATATGTATTTATATATATATATATATAAATATATATAAATGTCTACGTAGAATAATGACAATGACCCAAATATTTAGTCTCGGGGGAGCTCGTCCTACTTTCTTATTCCTCTTTTCTTTCTCATAATATTCCCTCTTTCCACTTTTAATCTTTTTTTTTTTTCATTTTATTCTTTTCGCGATACAACAGGTATGCCTGGCTGAAGGCCAATTTTCTCTCTCTCTCTCTCCCTCTCTTTCTCTCTCTTTCTGTCTTTCTCTCTCTTTCTTGGGAGAAAGAGAATTAAGCGTGAAACCGTTTACGCACGTTTCTTACTAACGTTAAATCTTCGAATTGCTCGGCACGTGCCATTAAAATCTCCATTAAGACGGTTAAAATCATTTGGTCGAAATTGGATTGGGCAAAAGAAATTTGTATTAAAGTAGGAGACGAAAGG
>OU426997.1:1586273-1676273 GCA_911387935.1 Dolichovespula saxonica
AGAGAGAGAGAGAGAGAGAGAGAGAGAGAGAGAGGGAGGAAGGGAGAGAGGGAGAGAGTGAGTGAAGAGGGAAGTCGGAAGACGACGATGTCGGATACTGAAGGAGTAGCCTGTATAAGAGAGAGAGAGATAGAGAGATATATAGAGAGAAGCTGTAGAGAGATCTATTTTCAACCACGGATTTTCCCCTTTTCTCTTCGCTACTCGCGGACGTTGCCTTGCGCACGATGTGTCGATCCTATGAATCGTATCTTTCGGAGTTCGCGATCTGTAATCTCGATGGTCGTTAATTCCTGACGTCTCCTGTAATCGCATGAAGGCCGAGGTCGAAGACCAAGCGTTCGTTCGTCCTTTCACGAAGATAGTATTCGAAGTACGAATACGAATTTCTCTCTTCGAGGATAAAGATATTCGAGGAGATTCTTTCTTGTTTAAAGAGAAGCAAGGAAAAAAGGAAAAATAAAAAAATAGACAAAATAAGAAAAGATAAAGTTATGCTCGTAAAAAGTTATTTCGCAGGTTTTTCCTTTTATCTTTTGTTTTTTTTCTTCTTCTTCTTTTTCCTCTCGCGAATTCGAAAGGAGTAACGAGAAACGAATGCTTCTAACGATAATACATAAGATACATAAAATGTGTTCGTTTTGTTTACATGGAATTTCGAGTTGGAGAGTATGATATTTTCGTGCAACCCTTTGTCTTAGTTTTGTCGAGTTATTCTTTCTCGCATAACTTGAAAGAACCACGTTCTCTCCCACCTCTCTTTCTCTCTCTCGCTCTCTCTTTCTCTTTCTCTCTCTCTCTCTCTTTTTCTTTATCTCCTTCGGCTACAAACGTTACATTCTTTTATCGCATGGCCGCGTGTTTTATTTCGAGCATCCATCAATAGCCACCGGCCGACGTACTTATAACAAAGAGCAGAATGCAATTATGCTAAAAGCGAGGAAGCGTACCCATTCCGCAATCTACGTAAGCAAACAATACGTCTATATTTATAACGAGTAATTTTCTCTTCCCGCCTAGAGAAAAGTGCTGCTTGGCGGGCAGTGGTATTCCCTCCTTCTTTGCATAATCGCACTTTGGGATTATTGTAGAGTAAGAGAAGGAGGAGGAGGAGATGAAGAAGAAATTTCCGTCTCGTATCGTTAAACGATTAAAGCTTTCTCTGATATACGAAACATTCGATAGAAAAACCGCGAGAAGCTCTTTTCCAATATATTGAAGAGAGAAAAAAGGGGAATAGTTACTTATTTCACTCACGAAATATTTTCCTAGTGACGACGTTGTCACACGAAATTGATTTATTTACGTTGGCCAGCATGCGGGTAGCAATTTTCCGGGACGTAAAACGAATTTTTAAATCACGTAACAAGGTCTTTTTATATAAACGGTGATCATAAATATCGGCCATCGTGATGACGGAGGTTAGCTATCTTCTTCTCTTTTTCACTTAAGAGGACGCATTAGTATGCTTAAAAAAATGTAACAGCAACGGTGCGAAGGCGACTGGAAGCGAGAATTCATCGCCTCGAATGTTAAACTCGTTATCTTTTCACTCTTATAAATTATGATCGTACATGTACTCTCTCTCTCTCTCTCTCTCTTTTCTTTCTTTCTTTCTTTCTCTCTCTTTCTCTCGGTCTGTAGATAAAAATAGTTTCGAGATCAATTATAAAGATTAATTAATGTAGGGCAATATTTGCCGAGGCCGGTGCTGCCGGTCTGCGTGTAAGTTTAATACTCGATCTCGAGTATTAAAAGGTGGTAGAAAAGCTAGCTGGACCGAGGCCTCTGGCGATAGGCCAAGAAACTTCGTACGTTACCACCACCGGCATCAGGATTTACACCCGCGTCTTTGATCCGATAGGTGCATCGGCATTGCTTCGGAAATCCCGATCTATCGATCAATCTCTCTCTCTATTTCTCTCTATTTCTCTCTCTCTCTCTTTCTCTTTCTCTATTTCTCTTTATTTCTCTCTCTCTCTCTCTCTCTCTCTCTCTCTCTCTCTCTCTCTCTCTCTCTCTCTCTCTCTCTCTCTCTCTATCTTTCTATATCTTTCTCTCCATATCTCACGAGTAGACAGATTTTGTATCGCAATAATTCTTTCGTTAGATGGATTAAACCCAATGAAATGAAAGAATTGAACGAAGTTTCCAGCAAATCCGAGCAACATCTGGACAGATGGAGATAGTAAGACAGTCATTGGTAAGACGTCTACAGGCTTGTATTCAGATGCGAGGAGGTTATTTCGAACATCTCTTATGAAAGTAAACAGATAGAGTTTGTTGAAAATCAAATCCGCTATAACTCAACCAAAAAGAAAAAAAATATCAAATAGGACATACGTTTATATGAACTTTTTTTTTATTGTTTTAATATGCCGAATCCATTCCTAATATATGTTCCACTTATTCTGGAACATCCTGTATATAGTATAATTGTAATATATACAATATAAAATATATATATATATATATATATATATATATATATATATATATATATTGTATATATTACAATAATATATAATATGTGTGTGTGTGTGTGTGTGTGTGTGTGTGTGTGTGTGTGTGTGTGTGTGTGTGTGTGTGTGTGTGTGTGTGTGTGTGTGTGTGTGTGTGTGTGTGTGTGTATATATATATATATATATATATATATATATATATATATATATATATATATATATACAGTGTCCGGTGCTTAAAGTGTTACTAATTAAAAATGCTGTAGTTTTTACAATTATGTATCTTTTTATTTAATATTTTAAGACAATGTTAAGAACACATTAGATTTCATGAAAAATATGTCATTGTTCGATATGGTTACCTCTAGCGCGGATGATAGCATTAAGTCTTCCGATGAAATCATTGCATGCTGCACGAATGTGAAAACCAGGGTGTCAGGGTGTTAAGGTAAAGCAGCAACTGTACCAACAAAAGGTGTTAAATGACATGCTGATTCCTTGGACACACAAACAATTCGGTGCAAATCGTTGGACATTCCAATAAGACCCGTAAATCACAAACCGTCTCATAAATCTCGGTCGACACAAAAAAATTATATTCCACAGTTCATTTTTTCGCATCAGTAGCTTCCACACTCGCCAGACTTGGATCTGATGAACTTCTCCATATAATCCATGTTGGAGGCTAAGGTGTCAACAAAAAAATATGAAAGTGTTGAAACAATGTAGTCAGCGCTTCCTCGGGAATGGTGCAGCGTGCAGCGTGCAATGATTTCATCGGAAGACTTGATGCCATCATCCGCGTTAGAGGAAATCATATCAAACAGTGACATGTCTTTCATGAAATTTAATGTGTTGTAAACATTGTCTTAAAATATTAAATACAAAGATTCATAATTGACGAACGACAAGATTTTTAATTGGTAACATTTCGAGCGCCTATATATTGCGTGTATATATGCATATGTAGGTATATCTAAGTTACTATATATTATATATATATATATATATTTTTCGTTCTACCATATATGGTAGACGTTTAATACATTAGAATATGATTTGTAGGCGATTCTCTTTTACACTCCACGATGGCTGTGGAAGGGCTGGGAGGGCGGGAAGATTCACGCTCTCATGATGGATCTCGACATAGGCTTGTGCTCGGAGGTAGAAAAAAAACAAAAAAAGAAGATGCTGCTCGACTACCTATGGGAGAATCTTCGTTATCACAATTGGTGGGCATACAGGTACTACCTCTGCGAAGTTCTCGCTCTGCTGAACGTGATCGGTGAGTATTATATATATATGTATATATATATAGATACTCATTCTCTCGCTTACTGTTTCCCATTTCTTATCCATTTCTTCAAAAAAAAAAAAAAAAAAACTAAAAGAACAAAGCAAAAAAAAAAACAAACAAAAACTAAAAATTTATTGCGCTTGATGAAAAATCGAAACTGCTAATAACTACGGTTTAAAACATGGAAGTTCAATCTTATTATGTTAATACCCGTGTCATACTTAACTTAAGAGTTTCCGGCTCGTTACGAAATGGAACACAGAACAGGCTCCTCCCTATAACGATGACAGTAATGTCGCGTGGCGATATCGGTAAGACCTAGCTGACCTATTTTCTCAAAAACGAAATGATACGAGGAGAAAGATAAAGATGAAACTTCTTTTTAAAGTTCCTCGGACAAAGGTGGCCTTTCGTATAAAAAGGTAGGGCCGAGCGATTCCTACGAAGGAACTGTGCAGTGGGATGTAAAATAAAAATTTCCAACGGTGCCAGGAACTCGATTCTTACACACACACACACACACACACACACTCTCTCTCTCTCTCTCTCTCTCTCTCTCTCTCTCTCGCTTTGAAATCTTCCATTGTACGAACTATATTTTTTATTCGAATCACTTCTTTCTCGTTGAAAGGTATGATCATGAAACTTAGCTAACACATAAAGTTTATCACAAATCTTTTCCTTCTCATTTTCTACGAGAAAAGAGTAATAAACTTGTAGCGATCACATTCTCTCTCGTTATTTTCATTTTCCAGTTAGTCACTTTCTTTTTGTTTCCTTCTTTTTTTTTTGTTAATTCATCTTATTTTCTCAGATATGTTATATATATATATATATATATATATATTTACATATTGCAAGACTCCATTTTAAAGACATCATCAGCATATATCTGATCTCTTTTATATTCTTGTTTACTTTTCTACCTCTACCTCTCTTTTTCTCGCTCTCTCTCTCTCTCTCTCTCTCTCTCTCTCTCTCTATCTCTCTCTTTCACTGTCTCTATCTCACTCTCTTTCGATCTGTTTCATATTATCTCTTTTCTTTTCGTTTGTGTCACTTGTCGAAACGAATTTCATCGTTCTTTCTAACGCTTTCCTTTGCGCTCTTCACTTGTTTTACTATTTATATTTCTTTTGCCAGGTTATGTAAGTAAAGCCATATATTTCAGGGCTTCACTTTCTATTATTTTCATATACGTTTCGTCTTAGAAAGGCGAATAAGTATAAATGATATAGATCGACAGATAAAAAAAGACGATGAGATAAGAAGAGGAAGGGAAGTAGGGAGGGAGGGAGGGAGTGAGGTAGGGAGCGAGGGATTTTAGAATGAATAGGGAGAGTGAATGAACGATTCACAGTATAATTTGGCAGCGATACAGTTGGCCGGTCGAGTTAACGGAAGACGTACTTACTCAGCTCGATCGTTTTTTAACGAATGAATAAAAACAACGTTTTCTTTTTTTCTCCTATAGCCATATCAAAGTTCTTCGTTTTTATTCGGTTACTAGCTCTAAAACTATTTCGAATATATACCAGAAGTATTAATAGTCACTTCGCCTTTTCCTTTTTCCTTCCTCTTACAGGCAATTAACCCCATTTGTGTCTTTCCGAGGGAACGCGGGCACGAGACCCGACGGAAGTTTGCGAAACTTTCGTAAGATTCGACAAACAATTTAGCTTTTCTTATACGTTCAACATAGCGATAATCGAAGCCTCGTTTGAACAGATCGTGAACTTGAGTCATCGTGTCTATTAACTCGAAAATCTAATTTCTTTGATTCTCCGAACAGCCAGAGACGTGTTCCAGATGATTATCTATTTGCGAGAATTTATTTATTATAAACATTATATGGTATATTTTTTTCCCCTTACACACATGTAGTTAGATATATTTGTATATCCGTTTTTTTACGTTTAGTATTTTTAAAGATTAAGTAGTTAAGATTGTTTATTATTAGATGTTTCGAGAGTTGAAATTTCCCACGTGGTAGATTCCTGTTAATGATTATCGACCAATCAGAAACGATAGATCGTTGTTATCCAATTGAGAGTTCAAATACGACGTGTCTGGCGCAGGTCAGATGTTCTTGATGAACCGTTTCTTCGACGGAGCCTTCCTGACTTTCGGCATCGACGTACTTAGGTTCCTCGAGTCCGATCAAGAGGACCGGGTCGATCCAATGATCTACGTCTTTCCACGAATGACCAAGTGCACCTTCTACAAATACGGCGTGAGCGGTGAGGTCGAGAGACACGATGCAGTTTGCATATTGCCATTGAACGTCGTCAACGAGAAGATCTACGTCTTCCTCTGGTTCTGGTTCCTTCTTCTCGGCATATTAAGCTTCATAACGGTATTATACAGGGTCAGTAGATGAGGATTATCGTCTAACGCGTCTTATGGACTTTCTTCGATCATTTTTCTTTCGATCATCGTCGTACAAAGTTCAACGTCGTGGAGAAATATCGGTAAAAACGAAGAGAAAGTAAAAGGACGGTGAAAGTAAATGCGAATGCTCGACGAAAGTCCATACATCTCTTAGGTTGACTCTTTTCATTTTTCTTCCTCTTCCTCGTTGAAAGAAGAAGAAGAAGAAGAAGAAAAAGAAGAAGAAGAAGAAGAATATGAGGATGAATATTTTTAATGTTTACTTCTCTCTCTTTTTATCTTTTGTTTTTTTTGCAAATTATAAAGAAGTCAAATCGATTATTCTAAAGAGTCCATACATCTCTTCGGTTGACTTTTTTCATTCTTCTTCCTCTTTCAACGATGATATTTTTAATGTTTGCCTCTTTCTCTTTCTTTCTCTTTTGTTGTTTTCTTTCTTTTTTTTTTGTAATTCATAAAGATGTCAAATCGATTATTCTAAAGAGATATCTTCTCTACGATACTTAAGATACATCGTGTAGATTGTAGATATTCAACATGGTACACGTTTAAGCATCAATTTGTTTTTCTCTCTCATGTACTCCTTCGTTCCTAGCTCCGTGAATAAAAGTACCTACAGCAGCTTATCAAGAACTTTCCCCCTCCTCCCGAGGAATCTGCTAATTTCGTAGCTTCTGACATGTATAGATATCTGTGCGATAGGGCACGCAAACGAATTAACCCTTTTCCATTGGAAAACAGACATTCTGTTATATCTATGCTCGTACGTATGTATCTCTCTGTGTACAGATAGTTTTAGATTTTTAAAGATCATCTTTTATTCCGAACGATATAATATCTAAGAGAATCAAATCTTTTAATAAATGTCATTAATCTTTTCAATGGAATGAATTAGACAATTAGCAGGAAGAAAAAACAAATGTTTATTACGTTACAAAAAAAGTGGAAAAATGTAATGAAATAACAAATTGCTTGTTGAAATTTCCTTTAAAATATAAATTTGAATAAACATCGCAGAATGTATAAATATAGACGTAATTTTTATCTAACGACATGTAAAGTGAATAAGATAGAATAGTCTTGGAATAATCGTTATTACTGAAGTAAATTATTTTTTATTCGACGATTAAAAAAATTTCGTCATTTAATAGCATTAAATGATGGAAATTAGGACAATTTATTACGAATAGAATAAAGTGAGGACTCTATCAAGTGCTTTGACACTTTAGTTTAAAAAAAATTCCAAAAAGTGAATTAATCGATTTGGCTTGTGAACGGATCATATATACCACGGATCATGTAAACGCAGTGAACCTGAAAAATTGAAATAAAAAAGAGAAAAAAAAGAAAGAAAAAAGAAATGGCATTGTCAATCGTATGATCCACAGATCGTAATCATATTTTCGCCGCGAACGAGGGTATACCTACTGAGACTGAGATTTCGTCTGGTTAGAAGAGAGGCCGTCGAGACGATAGTACGACGTAGCAAGGTCGGCGATTGGTTCCTCCTTTATATGCTAGGCGAAAACTTGGACACCGTAATATACAGGGACGTGATGCACGAATTGGCGAATAAGCTTGCCACGAGGCATCATCACGGCGTACCGGGAGCAAAGGGAGAACTACAAGAAGCCTGATCGAGGTGAGTGCCTCTCCTTATTGTTTTTCTGTTACACGTGGGTTGCGTCGATCAGAGACGATTTAACACAGAAAGGTTCCTAAAAAGTTTTACCTAGGTGGGTCAAATTGTAAATTTCAAAATATTTGATCGGACTAAAAAAGTAAAGAAGTGTTACGAAAAAATACGTTCAAATCGATAAAATGTTATGGACGTTAGGGAAAATATTATACTAATTTTATAATACAGTCGTTCTTTATTTATATGACAACAATATTACTTTTTATGACGAACTTTTTATTAACATATTTCAAAAATAATTAAACAAAAGTAATTAAATAATTTCAAATAAAAAAAGAAAAAAATAATAAATTCATCAATCTAAAGTGTGTGACTCGTGCAGTTGTTTTCTTTCAACCCTAGTTATGCACACCTCAAAATCTAATAATTTCAAGTTGTGCACTGTGCAGGCACTTTGAACAGCTGTCATTTATACATAATGAATAATTTTGTCTCCAAAAAAATGCTATATATTCTTTGAAGCCTCGAAAATAACAATCAGTAGGTTTGGAAACGTATTTCCAATTTTGTCATTATAAAAAAAATTCATGAATCATGCAATGTGAAAATTGTTTTAATTGAGCTTAGTCTGGAGTATCCTACATCCCACAGGCACAGTTAGAGTTAATAGTATCATTGAGCCTTGGTTTTAAGTCAGTATAATGTGTTCTCAACGTCGCTTGTAAATGTCCATCAGTTAATTTTGATCTGAATTTGAACTTATTAATATTAATGATTGACAAAAGTTTTTTCGCATATATAAGTGTTTCCAAATAATGAAAATATTTGTTGAGCGTGTTTGCGCTATTTTGAAAAAATCCTGTGAAAATAATCCTTTATAAAAATCAATTGAGGAATTGTTGCGATAAGAATTCTTGAGCTTCGGTGTTTTCCTGCAATTCGATGAGTTCATCGTTTCTATAAAATTAAGATCTCGGATGATCTGACATCGTGGGCCGAACTTTGAGAACCTTTGATTTAACACCTTCTTTGGGATTCCGAGAGATTAAAAATCGATTCGACGATCTACAAGAATTACTTCTTTTTTATCTTCGTACGATTTTGTAACTTAACATCGGCTCTCGTTACATTGATATACATATCTACTATGTAATGTACGTAAAGATATAAACACGTACGATGATATACATACGTACGTACATTCGAGATCGGACGATAGCTCGTTAAAAGTTTATTTTATTTGTATTTGCAACACGTATCTCCTTTGCTCCTTTGAAATCATAGATACGTGTGCTGATCGATATATCAACGATTGATATTCTCTAAGATGGAGGGAGAAAGAGAGAGAGAGAGAGAGAGAGAGAGAAATGAAGACGGAGAGGGAAAGATAAAGACGGAAAGAGAAAAGCGATGATTACGACACATCGCTTGGCTCCTATTTAAAGCGTTACCATTCTCTGTCTTAAAATATTCCACCTCCATCCTACGATAGATAGGTTTTACGTTATGGTTTTGGTTCCCCTTCCTCTCCCTCCTCGTTTTGTATTATCATCGAAGATTACGATCCCGCATATACAATCCTTCTCGCTCTCTCTCTCTCCCTCACTCTATCTCTCTCTTTCTCTCCCCCCTCTCTCTCTTTTCTTCCTCTTTCGATATACGTGCGTATTCATGTTCACGACGTGAACTTCGATATCGTCCGCGTTCGTAAATTTTCGATTCAACGAGCATTGGACGTTTACGGGTTTCGTCCTATTTCGAGCGGAGACAAGAGAGGATGCATCGCGAATTTTTGAACATCTTCACGGATGTTGAAGTGTGTATCGTATTCTACAATCATTCTTTTTTGCATGAGATTAATGTTATTTTTCTTAAATATTTATTAAGATAATTATCATATTTTATTGATTAATTCGTTGCGACTTGTACGACAATCAGTATTGGGATATTGTTCTTTTATTTTATATACTATATGTATATATATATATATATATATATATATATATATATATATATATATATATATATATATTGTAATTATTATTATAATGCAAATTATTGTAATTACGATTATAATCTTATAATTATAATTATTACTTAATTACAATATAATTTATTATAATTATTAGTATAAACATTGAAAGTGACAAAATGTGCCTACAAAAAACGGCCGAATGTGTTCGTGTTTATAATTTCTTTATTATTCGACAATTTATATTATTATTTTTTTCTTAGTACTTTATTTATTATTATTATCAAACACGATAAACATAAGTACAGGTACTTACACACACACACACACACACACACACACACGTACACTCACAATTCCACTCTTTGTCTTTCGATCTTTGTTCACAGGCTGCCTCGGAAGATCGGAGGATTCCAGCTGCACCGGGGCTCCTGCGTATCTTCTTGTCCTTTGGAAAGAACGTTTCGTCGTCGTCGTCGTCGCCGTCATCGCCGTCCTCGTCAACGTCGTCGTCGTTGTCAGTTCAGGCGAAGAGAGCTTGCGCATAGTCGACGTATCGAGGGGAACAAGGGGGAGAAGGAAGAAGAAGAAAAAAAAATTGAAGAAAAGAGGAATCAAGATAGCTCGCTCGGAAACGAATATATTATTTCCTCCCGTGTGTTAGTTGCTCTGTTATCGATTCAAATTCAGGAGGATAAAACAATTTTTGAAGAAGCATCCTTCTTCGAGATAGTGAACGAATTTAGCCGACGATTTTTGTCAAACATGTTCTATAATAACGAAAGAAATGAAAAAAAAGAAAAAAAAAGAAGAAAAAGAAAAGAAAAGAAGAAATGTTGCTCGAATCGTCCTATAGGCAAATTTTAAGTAAGCTACTCTTTTCGTAGGATGCTATTCGAGAAAAAGACAGACTGCCGGTGCATAATGCGCCACTTTACACGTGCCTTATCGTTCGAGACGATATCGTTGTTAAACGGCGGACGTACGTATGTACATACAACGTAGTATGTACATACATACTATTATATTTAACGAAGAACCACCACAATCGATGCGATATATCTATGTAAAAATGAACGGCCTACTTCCAAATCGTTTCGTTTCTTTTTTCTTCCTTTATTTTCTTTTCTTTTTTCTTTTCATTTTTTTTCGCGAAAAAAGAAGGAAAGAATTTTTTTCTCTTTAGTAATTATCGCGTGCGTGTTCGCGGTGACGCAAAATGATCTAGATAGGAAGAGGATACTAGGGTGTTGTTGGCACTGGTCCATCGAACAGCATCGCGAATTAGAGATTCGGATCTGGCAGGTTTAAAGCTTCTATCGCGAGAAACGTAATCGTTTCAAGAAACGAAAGCGAGATAATAATGCTCGCCGAATACGATGATGTTTACGAGTGCAAGATTATCCTATACGTTTTTACCGCGTATCGGTCTCGATGTAACGAGAGGGAAGATAAGAAAGAAAGAAACGTGGTGTCGGGTGGGCGGGGCGAGAGAACGGGGGAAAAGGATGATAATAATAATAATAATAATAATAATAATAATAATAATAATAATAATAATAATAATAATAATAATAAATAATAATAATAATGATAATGATAATGATAATGATAAAAATAATAATCAAAACCCGTAGAGACGGGTATGTACACATACTGCCATCGATTGATATGAATGTCGAAGGGAAAGTGGATCTCGCTGTACCTGTCTTAACTTGCTCCGATAAATGCGAGATAACATCATAAAATAAAGGGACGTTGTCTTTATGTCAACGATATATATATATATATATATATATATATATATATATATATATATATACATGTATATACTGATACATGTAAAATGTTTCACATAATTTTGCCAATCGAAATTGTTACCTATTTCACTTTGTAATAACATACGAAAAAAATTATTCTTTACGAAAACGACGAACGGAGAATTATAAGCACATATTTTATAAACCGATGGAGTGTACATTGAAAGGGATCGAAAAAGTTTTGTTAATCAAATAAATCATTTCATTCTTTAAAAGTGATATGTTAGATTATATGTTTCTAGTAATAAGCGAATTTAAATATATTAATTAAATGTTCTCTTTCAATGAGTTACAATCAGATCTGTGTGTTTATAATTCTACAACATATTGCATACATGCATGGATTGATAGATACATATACCTATATAACATTCATACATACGTATATGCATATACTCTCGTTCGTAATCATTCATTTCCTTCACAGTTATATTTGAAAAAAAAGAAAAAAAAAAAAAACGTATAAAACCCGTTAGATCTCTAGGACTATCATTCTCACGTTGAAACTCGAGGTAACCAGTTACGGTTAGATAACGATTCTGCGGTACGCAAGCATCGAATAAGTAACGAGTTTGGATATTCGAAGAGTCAGTTGCTTGCACCGAGTGGCAAGGATGTTCCCTGCCATATTCGGAAGTGATGCCGAAGGAGAGGACCCGAGCGACCGGTTCGCATTACCTCTGTCGAAGAGGAGAAGAGAAGAGAAAAGAAGAGGAGGCGAAACCTTTACGAGCACCATCGAACGAACTTTAGACGTCGAGTCTTGAACCTTACCTCTTCGTATATTCTCTTTATATATCTCTTTTTCAGATACCATCGGTCATCTCAGCTGGCGCATCAGGTTGGTAGAAACTCGCTTTGAACATAGGTGCAAATATACTTTCTTGCAACTCGGACGAAAGTGAACGCGTCTTTGGATCTTTCCTTGGATATACATACATTCAGGAGAGAAATTTCATGTAACCGTTTGTTTGTTTTCTTTTTTTTTCTTTTTATCTCTTTGACACACACAATTTTAATGGAAATAAAAACCCAAGTTGCACAGAATTTTGTTTAATATAAAAAGATGAAAAAAGAAAACGTTTATTGCAATTATTTAACATAAAATATTAGTTACTATGAGTAACTTCAACTTTTTGAAGGTAGGTTAAAATATATCCCACCATATATAAAGAGCTAAGCAAAATGTGGGACAGTTTTTAACCCACATAATCCCAAAGAGTTAACAGGTTGAGAGTTTTTTCTTTTCTTTTTTCCTTCTGTTTTTTTTTTAAAGGTAAAAATCGGATCAGAGTCACGGTCGATAGGTTCTCAATTTTTTTCGTTTGAAATTTTTCTTGAATAACGACTAAACTATGTCCAACACACCAAAATAATATTAGTTATTTTTTATGTAGTTTTTTTCCCCATCAAATGAATTTAATGGATCCATGCGAAACTGTCTCGTCTCGTTGATGCATGTTAATTCATTATCGGATAAATTCTTTCCACAGTTTAGCGTGAGGTATTATTATATCAAGCGCGGGTTATATTTAAAGAGAGCATTATCAACTTTGACCACATCGAAAGTATATACCTTTGATGCTATTTTCTATCATAGGCAGTCACTCGGAGAAAGAAAGAGAGAGAGAGAGAGAGAAAACATATTGGAATTTTTCAATCGATTTCTTTTTTTTTTCAGTGGCGAGGTAATACTATCTTATTCCATATATTTTTTAAGATTTTTTAAGATAAATTACTGTAGAGAAAGTTTCAAAAAGAGAAAGAGTAGCCGAAAGATTGACTGGGTCGATTAAATTAAAACGGAAATTGCTACTCGAGTTTTATTCGAAAAAACGATCAAACTTGGATACTTCGACAAATTGTATCGATATTTTATTACATTATCTCTTTCTCTCTCTCTCTCTCTTTCTCTCTTTTTCTCTCCCTTTCTTTCTCTTCTATTTATACATATTACGTACAACTTTTACGATAAGGAATTCGATTTTAGCTTGCAAAAGTTATTCCTTGTAATATACATGTTAAGTTTGCTGATAAATGATTAAGCTTTTTTTTAACATATCTATACGTAAGGTAATTAGAGGTCAAGCAAATTTGTATGTAAAGAACACGCGAAACATAGTTTGCTAATATAATATAAACTATTTTATATGTTAAAATTACGTTTCGCGTGTTCTTTATTTAAATTTTCACGTAGGTTTAAAATATTTTCTATGCATCAAAATATTTTCAGATTTTTTCCTTTAATCTCATCAAGACTACTTTTTCCTTTTTTTTTTTTTTTAATCACGAAATCTTAAGACGAGATTCAGATTTGAAAGGGTATCCGCAAGGATTTGAAAGTGAGACTCGCAAGTTTTTCATTTACTCTCGTACTCCTTCGAAGAGAGTTAAAATATATGACTTTGGTTGAACTATGCATTTCTTCTTTTTTCTCCCTTACGCACGTTATACCCTAAAGAAGAAGAAGAAGAAAAAGAAGCATATATATCAGGCGCTCACATACGCACGACTACGGAGTGGTACTTTTATCGCGTTCGCCGGTTGCGCGCGTGTTTGCATGTTTTTGCACTTACGCGCTTACAAGCCTTTACATACATATAGTAGCCACGTTGACGCGGATATATTATCTCTGTAGTAGCGTAACGTTCGCGTGAACGCAACGCGCTAATATTCGCGCGTTCTTGCACCTCGTCTATCCATCCATTTGGATTTCATTCGTTTACGGATCAAAGGTCAAAAGCTATAAACGTCAACTATCAACATTCAACATGACGATATAAAAATTCAAAATTTTTATTGAAGAGATTTGAAGTTATTCCTTGATCCTTTCTTCCTCGATACGTTGTATTTACATTCGATATTCTTCATAGTTAATAATATATCTTCTTGAAAAAAATTTATTATTTTGATCATAGAAAAAAGTAATTCCCTCGATCTGTCAATATCTCAATAATTATAACTTCCTCACGTCAACTTGCAAATTTGTCTTTTAATTGATATTTCAAAATAAAATCAAGACGTTGTCAAAGATTTAATACATCGATACTTTTATTTGAATCTTCGATAAAAAAAATAAATTTTTTATCTTTTTCTTATGATGTTTATTGCATTATATGATCCTTTCAATATATTCGATCCAATTTCCTATATCAATTTACAAAACTTGTTGAACTGATTTTTCAAGATGAAATTAGAACATGAACTTTTGATATTTCGATTCATTCTCGTTAAAAACGAGAAATTTAGCGAAAGGATAACATTTCTATAAGAAGTCAGTTTTTAATATTTTTATTAAAGATTATAATTATTATTACATGACAAGATTATCTAGATTTATCAAGATATCGATCACTTTCTACATCAATTTTCTAACTGGTTCGAATGACATTTCGAGAAGGAATCGAGATATCGTAATCGATAAATTTAATGGATTAAATGGATTTAAATCGATTAAATTTGGATAAATTTCTTTAAAGATAATGATTTTTATTACATAAAATGGTCATTACAGTTCAATCTTTCCCTCATCGAGATACTTCGATATCTCGATCCTTCGTCGATCAAACTCGATGCGATTTTTTCGACATATTTCCGATAAGGAATCAATTTTTCATTCTTTCATTAAGGATTATGATTTCTTTTTTTCTTTTTATTACTTAAAAGTAACTTCTAGATCGGTCGAAACTTCAAACTTATGTCAAACGTATATACGATTGATTTGTCGATAAGAAATCGATACGTTGATCTTTTTCGGAGGCAGGGCAAGATGTCCATCTTTAATAAGAGAGATTTCGGGTTGATAAACAACTGGTCTGATCGATGTCGAGAAAGGACCAGAGATGGTAGAAAGATTTCAACAGAGACAAAAGGACAAAAGAGAAAGAGGGAAAGAGAGAAAGAGAAAGAAAGAAGAGTAGTGAAAGGAGAAGAAGAAGGAGAAGAAGAAGAAGAAGAGAAGGAGCGGGCGTGGGCGCCCAAGGCCTTCTGCTCGCCATTTACGGTCGGTCAAAGCCGGACATCAGGAGGAAAGAAAGGCGAGTGGGAGAAAGATAGAATGCGAGTGAACGAACAAGAGAAAGAGAGGGAGAGAGAGAGAGAGAGAGAGAGAGAGAGAGAGAGAGTCAAGGGGATACAGAGGATATATGTATATCGCCTTTTTGGTCATCTTCACAAACTGGAAAGACCACTCGAAAGAGCTCGAGCCGAACGAAACGACTCTCATCTCTCTTCTCCCTCTCTCTCTCTCTCTCTCTCTCTCTCTCTCTCTCTCTCTCTCTCTCTTTCGCTCGTCTGGCCGATAAACGGCTTATGCGTTTCGACGTGTAGTCCTCTTCGTTCGCCGACGAAAAGGACGAGTCATATTCGTGTTCTCCCTTCTTCTATATGTTCTTCTTCCTCGAGCCCTCATAGCCATCTTCTTATTTTCCTCCTTCTTCTTCTTCTCCATTTCTTTTCTTCACTTCTTTTCCTTCTTTTCCTCTTCTTTTTCTTCCCTTTCTTCTCCGTCTTTTCTTCTTCTTCACTTCTTTTCCATCTTTTCTTCTTCTTCTTCATCGTATACGACGCGTGTTCATGAAACGTGATCCACGATACTCAGTGATCCCTGGCTCGTGTCTTGTACACGCGAGATCTCTTGAAAAAAAAAAGAAAAAAGAAGAAAAAAAAAACCTCGCATCTCTCTCTGCTTGCATGATCTATATATCCATACGTAGATGCACTTTTCTAAATGAACTTGCTTGGAGTAACGAGTTCTTCGAATGAATGAAGAGTTAAGTAAGCTTCGCGTTTTCTCGATTTACGAGATTGACATAGTCAAAGGTACGTCTTACTTAAAAAAAAAATATCATCTAAAGAAAAGCTAAATAAGAAGAAGATGAAGAAGAGAAAAAAGAAGAAGAAGAAAAAGATGAAGAAGAAGAAGATAAAGAAGATGAAGAAACGTTGTTGAGAAGTGGGAGACGAAGAGGTGGGGAGAGTAAAGGTACTCTCGACTAGGTTCGCTTGCCACGGCAGGAGAATCGAATGGAAGGGGTAGCTCCTGCGAGTCGCAGGTGAAACGCTCTCTCGGATAGAATCGGCCTCTCAGTCGCGCTCGCGCGATCGCGTACGACGATAATTTAATTGCGCGCGTGCGCGTGCTGGAATAACAATACGAATATACATCGGGAAAGGTTCGTTTATTTTTCTTTCTCTTGATCTTTTCGTTGTGTGTCAATCGTCATATATATATATATATATATATATATATATATATATATATATATATATATATATATAGATATATATATATATCGTATGTGCGTGTGTTATCAGATTGTTGGAATCCTTTTACTGTCAAAATTCGACAAGTCGTTGAGTCGTGTATTTGGCTAAAGAACACGCAGAATTCATGGATAAGAGGTACGTGGGAACATGTCGAATGTTGCCTCTCTCTTTGTACGTAGGAAGAACAATTGTAAAGAAAATAAGAAAGAGAGAATATAGATAATTAGTAATAATACGGTGGATAAACGTTGATTTAATTAAATTGAAAAATATTTTTAATGTAAGTTTATCGAGTAAATAAATCTTATAATTTTGTTTTAAATTTTGTATCAGATTCTGTATGTGTACACTTGTGTGTACTTGCACTCATACACCTGTGTATGTGTGTGTGTGTGTGTGTGTGTGTGCGCGTGCGCGCGCGCGCATGAGACTAGGATCATCGCGTGCGTGCTCGTTTGCTCGCTTTAACGCGTTTCTCCGAGCTGCAGAGAGAGAGAACTCGTTGACCTTCGCGTTCGCAGATTCTCGTAGAGTGTCCGCGTACCGTTCGAGAGAGCCTTGCGAAAGCTTCTTTGGTCTACCTCTCTCACTCAATCTATCTCTCTCTCTCTTTCTCTCTTTCTCTCTCCCTGTTCCTTCAAGTATCTCTGGAACTTGGACGTTTTATCGTTTCGAAGTATCTTTGGTAAGAGGAAACTTGAGCATGGTCAGGGCTGTATATTCACTCTCTTTGGCTTGGTATCGTACTTACTAGAAAGATTTATCATCAATTTTATTATAGCATCTCGATCATAAGGCGATTATGTAATATCCTTTTTCGTCGTTCGTGACATAAATTGTGAAAGAGGAGACACATAAGATATTGGAAAGGTAACGTTAATGTGTTAAACCAAGTTGACGAGTTACGAGTGTTGAGATTACCTTAGGAGATCGCTTCATTTCTCAGGAGAGAAGAAAGTCCTCTTGGTTGGATCCTCGCGTGTCACGCGAGGAAAGTGATCACGGCTAGATCGCGGCTGATTTATAAGACGATCCGTTATCTCGTTTTTCTCCCATGTTTTAACGTAAGACGACGGTCTATCGTTCGTTCGTATTCTATCGTATTGAAAAGAGATTGAAATAATTTTTTCAATATATATGTACCTAGATATCCGTAGTACCTTTTATATACTTATATATATATATATATATATATATATATATATATATATATATATATATATATATATTTGTACTTTACAGTGTAGGTAGGTCTCGAAGAAGAGGACAAAGAGATATCCAAAAGAGGAAAGAAACGTCCTACGCCACTGTTTTCCGGCACTTTTCGATATCTCTTAGTTCCTACTTACTATTCGTGCCTAAGCCGAATGAACACGCGAGCGCATGAAAGAGAGAGACAGAAAAAGACAGAAAGAAAGAAAAAAGAAGAAGAAGAGGAAGAGAAGAAAAAGGAGAAGAAGAAAGAGGATGAGAAGGAGGTGGGGTGGTAGCTTTTCGGAACGACGAAATTGTTCGCGAACGGCTATCAGTATACAATCTTTCTTCTCTTCCTCCTCGTTCTCGCCCTCCTCCTCCTCCTCCTCCTTCTCCTTTTCCTCTTCGTCTCTGGTACCCCACGAAAAACCGGTCCGACTCGTGAGCGCGCGCGCGCGCAAGAGCGCACGCCCGCCAGCTCATAGATTTTGCCTGGCGAACGCTCGATCGCCATCTTGGATACGATGGGAATGACGTCATTGGTACGGGGCACGGTCGGCCAGCTTCGCGAAACTCGTGAGCGGGACTCAACTAGTACAAACACGCGCCTAAAAATGATATCTTTCTTTCTTTCTTTTTCTCCTTTTTTTTAAATTTGTTTAAATACGTTTATAAAAGAAGTATAAACATTTGGAATAAAAAGAAAGATGGACATTAAAATGGTCGAGAAAATTGATACAATGGTAATCATTACTTTTATCATTTTTCTTTGTATTTTATATTTTGAACGTTTCATTTAACGTTTCTTTTTGATATTTACCTTTTTCTTTTGGACAACGAATAACCGGTTAAAACGCTCGAGATACGCGTGTAATTTTGATAAACAACGACAACGATTTTACGCTTCTCCGAACCGTAAAAGTAGAGTCGTAGACGCAATACCGTCCTCCATACGGAGATGTATTGAAAAATTGTGCATAGAATATTGGCAATTACTTTTCTTTTTCTTTTTTTATTTTTGTTTTGTTTTATACTCTTCCCCGTCAGTCTTGTAGTTACATGACAGTTGTACATCGCTAACGTGTTATAAAAGATCCCATTTGAAAAATAACAGCGGCATATCTTTTGTTATTCCAAAAACAATGTTAAATTCGATAATTTTCTTTTCTATCTTTTCTATTTTCTATCTTTCTCTCTCTTTCTTTCTCTCCATCTCTTCCTCTCTCTCTCTCATATCTCTTATCTCTTTTCTAGTTTCTGTACAGGCAAATCGTTTCGGAGAATTTTCTATCCTTTCCGTTTTATTTTTCGTTCTCTTTTTCGATCGAAAAGCGATCAAACGTCGATCAAATTTTTATCCGACCACGGATCGTAAACGTAAACGATATTTGTTATTATCATAGTGAATACTTCCTGGTAACAGCGTGTATGTCTGTATATATGTATTTATGCATGTATATTTTTCCTATTTTCTATTGTTTTCTTTCGAGAGAAGATAGAAAAAAAGGAATTTAACAACGATAGAGAAAATTTTCTCCTTCGGAAACTGCGAAGGAAACTTGTGAGATCCCTTTCGTAAGTTCATCTTTGTTTTCCTTTCCCTTTTTTTCTTTTTTCCTTTCCTTACTTTTTCTCTCTTTAATTTTTTTTTACCTTACTTTACGAAGACTGTCATTACACGGTGAGGACGTTGTTGCGAAGCAAAATTCTGGTTGTACTACACAGAAAAATACTTAATGATATGGTACCGGTACGTTAGTAGAACATCGTACGTACATATCCTAACCAGAAATTATCGTCAAAGCTTTATTACGTTTCTACCGTATGAATTCTCGTAATGAAAAGCATTCTCTTCTCTAGTAAAGATGAAGACGAAGACGACGACAACGAAGACAAAAAGTAAAGATTTCTGTTTCTTTGCGATTTATACGTTGACCGAAGGTGCTCACCAGTGGTCATTTCAAATTTGAATAATTCAAAAGGTTTCTTCTTTCGTTCATCCTCTTATTTGTTTCTTTTAGTTTCGTTTCGTTTCTTGTCTTGTGAAAGTAAAAAACATTATAGTTACTTTTGAGTCGCCATTAATATAAGTCTTGATGGGAAAATAATTTTATTCTGTTTCCCGTTAAGTTTGCCGATCATATTTTATTAGTTTTCTTTACATCTATTTTTTTCCTTTTTTTTATTGAAATACGACCCAACGCCCTCATTTCTACGGTTACGCAACTCATTATTATCCTCTTGCTTGTTACTCGATATATACATACCTACATATCTACATACATACATATGTATATGTAGATATATACATACATATATATGTATATATATATATACATACATATATATGTATACATATATATATATATATATATATATATCCACGCGCTCGAAGTCAATATAATCATTATTTTACGTAAGTCGCGCTGTAAGCCAACGGGGAAAGTTTGACGGTTCATTTGCCATTTTAACTATATCCAAACGACGATAATACATTTAAACAAATTTTAAAACGTTCTAACGTTTGTAATTAAATGTTTCATTTTTAAGCAAACACTCAACCAAAAAACTCTCTCCGACGCATGTACCTAAGCACCTCTCATATTTTTTATAGGCGTAAAAAAGATAATGAAAAAGAGAAAGAGAGAGAAGGAGAGACAGATTATCAAAAAGAGAAAGACGTTATTACGTTTCGAACGACTTTCTCATTCTTTTCCTGACCCTCCTCACCCACCCACCTTCTCACAACATCGTTATTTTTCATTTTCATGCAGGCCGCATACGCGGTGTGTTTTTAAAATGAATTTCAAAACGTAAAAACGGCGCAACGCGGATATCGACGCCCCTGACATTTTCGTTTTTCCTTTTACTGCTTTAGTCTCTCTCTCAATCTCTATCTATTGCTCTCTCTCTCTCTCTCTGTCTCTTGATTTTCGTGTGGCCAGTGGTGCGCGACGAGACGTCGTGACAACGTCGATAGTCACCCACGTTCCTCACGCACACAAACACACACATATATTTTTACATGGACACTCCTAGTAAAGTACTTCAACGCGCGAGCGCAAGGGCACACGCATTTGTACGTTGTCGGATTAGAGAGGCCGATCTGAAACTAGATTGTATGTGTGTGTCTCTGTTCGATCTTCTACATCTCTCTCTCTCTCTCTCTCTCTCTCTCTTTCTGTCTCTGGCTCTGTCTCTGTTTCTTTCACACACTCTTTTTTCCTTCGTATGCGTGTATCTGCGGGTAGTGAAAGTCGCGAGGCTTTGCGCAATAAGATCGACGTTGTCTCCTTCGAATACTGGTTCGACTTTAAAGGCGCGAACACTGGCTAGCTCGACGGACATTCGGTGTATATATTGTTTGTTTGTGTGTGTCTGTCTGTCTGTTTGTGTCTATGTGTGTGTGCGCGCGCCTGGAGCTCGACTGATTCTATTTAGAAATTTTTCGAATACTCCTTTCTTTCTTTTGTTTTTATTTATTTATTTATCATCTTTCTCATTTCTTCTCCTTTTCAATCTCGGTCGTTTGCCATCGAATTTCTACAAATATATATATATATATATATATATATATATATATATATATATATAATAATAATAATAATAATAATATATATATATAATAATAATAATAATATATATATATATATTATTATCGATATGAAAATATATCGATAATATATCTCTTTTGTTACATTTCTGGTCTTTTTTTGTTTGCATTTTATTTAATGTTCTTTTAAAGAGAAATAACTCGTATTTACGTGTGTCGTTAAGTACATAAAATCATCGTCAAGCTTCGTTATCCGAGTTATGATCACGAAAGGATCTATGAATGTATCGACTTTTTCTTACCGAGAATCGTCCAGTCATTTCTATATTTGATCGATATGTAGGTACGCAAGTATATGTTACATATATATATATATACAACGTACGTAGATATTGCGTAAGGACCATAAGGAGGTCACGATTGCTGTTCCTTGTACGTTCAAATACTGATCGGTAGTCACGCGTACCATGAACATGATAGGAGGGTACAATTAAACGTCGTGAATATGCGACTGCAATTAAGCTATGTAATTATACGTACCTGTATCATTTAATTACTATCAAGAAAGGTTTGATGCACCCTAAGCCTATGTGTCCTACCGTTCAATATTCAAATTCTATTTTTATTTTTATTTTTTGTTTAAGCTAATTCTAAAATATAAAAAGAGATTTATCGTAAAAAACAAATCATTCCAAATAATTCTTTTAAAGAAAGGGTCGTTTCGCTAAGAAAAAAGAAAATAAAAAAAAAAAAAATAAAAAACAGAATAATTTAAGGCCAACCAATAGAGCATCTAATAAATCTGTCGAATGTAATAAATCTGTCGGTTGACGTTCGTGACTCAATGCGTTCGTGATGAGACATAGTTTCGATTCTTCGGGAAAAGAAAAATACAGAAAAAAAAGAAACGTTTTATAATAGTTAGAAGAAGACGATAAGTCATTCCGTCACGCGTCGTGTCCGGGAATAGTTTAAGAAATTTATTTTCTTCTCGTTGCGAGAAGAGATTTCATCGTATGAAACAAAATGAGGCGTGCTTGGAACACATGATCGATTCTGAAAATTTGAGAAGAGTCTCTCCCTTTTTCTTTCTCTCTCTCTCTCTCTCTCTCTCTTTCTTTCTTCCTTTCTCTCTTTCTTTCTTTATGCACCTCTTTTTTCATCTTTTAAAATTCCTCGTAGGTAGGTAGCTGGTATCTACATACATTTGAAGACTTCCTTCTTTAACGAATAAGAGAGAAAGAAAAAGAACGTCTTCTACGTTTGTTCCCGTAATTTAACGTTCGCCTAGCGTTTCCTTTCTCAAACAGAGGAACGATTTCTCGTGGTTTCCTGGCTCGGTAGCTCGTCATCCATATCGTGCCGTTGTTGTTTCCGAGAGAAAGAGAAAGAGAAAGAGAGATAGAGATAGAGATAGAGATAGAGATAAAGAGAGAGAGAGAGAGAGAGAGAGCAACGAACGAAGAGGGCTATTCGAAGGAGTGGGCCGTTGTTGGTGCATCGACGTCCCTAGCGTGCATGCTTTGCGATCTTTCTTACATATCTCGATGCCATCTTAGTTGCTTTCGCGTATGAAGAAAGAAAGAAAGAAAGAAAGAGAGAGAGAGAGAGAGAGAGAGAGAGAGAGAGATCCCAGAGATCGCTTAAGCCATTAAATCGAGAAGTACTCGCACGTAGACAACACTTAGGAGGAGTATACACGTGTTCGACGGTGATGGCTCTGACAATATATTCGTGGAGGCGTGATCTGTAGGACAATCACGATCCATGCTTTCGCAGTACGAAAGGAATGCAACGTGATCATGATGCGCTTCGGTGTACCGACGGAAAGAGATAGAGATAGGCAGACAGATAAAATAAATAGATAGATAGATTAAGAGAGAAAGAGAGAGAGAGAGAGAGAGAGAGAGAGAAAGAATGACGTAGGCCAAGCGAGACAGAGGAATCGGTCGAGGTCTTAAGAAGATCCTCTATAAGTGTGTAAACGTGTGTCATACATATTTGTATATAGACAGGAAATGAGGAAGGTCGATGTCACGTCAGGAATTGCTTTCCATCATAAAATCACTTTTCGACAGAATTTCAGATAAAAATTCTTTGACTCGAGCTCGGCGAATTTCATCTCCCTTTGGAAGCGTTTCTCGTGAAAGGAATCTATCCGTGAATGATCGGGTATAATTAATGAGACACGATAAAAAATACGGGAGCGTTTTTTTTCACGAGGACAAGAATATTGATCGATGTAACAGTGACCTACGTGGAATGGCTATGTCTTTGTGCTACCATAGAAAAGATTTCTATAGAACCTTCTAACCGTCAGTTTCTATTGCCTTTTCTGTTCAGGTCACTGCGCCATGTGGCTGCCTTAGCGTGGTGAGACCGAAAAGAGAGACGAGGAAAGCGTAGGAGTTAGCCTGGGAAGGACAGCTTTAACAGTCACGGTAAGTATTGCTACTCCTACGTTGGAGGACATCAAGATCATCGTGTATTTTAGTTACTCCTGGCCTGATAAGAAAGCTCTGAGTGTGTATGCGTGTAGGTTTTCTTAATTAGAACTGGTCGGTCGAGTAAACTCAAAGCATTTTGGAGTCTGTTTGAAGTTCTCCCTTCGATCTACATGAGGAGTATATTAACCGGCGTCTAACGGTGCAACTTGCCAAGCGCATGGAACCGTGCATGAAACAGAGAGAAAAAGAGAAAGAGAGAGGGAGAAATAGAGAGAGAGAGAGAGAGAGAGAGAGAGAGAGAGAGAGAGACTGACTGTTCTTCCGTCGAGAATCGCGTGGCTGCATCGCCGTATTATATAAAAAAAAAAAAGAAACATATGGTGGGAGACAGGAAGCTGCACCGTGCACTTCTCTACCTACCTAAACATTCCTGCAATTTCTAGCAAACGCAATAATTCTACCGCTGCGATTGCTTAGATGATCTCATCGTTTTCGCTTTCGAACGTTCGTACGTTCATTCGTTCGTTCATTTATTATTGCCGAGGAGAATAAATAAAAAGAAAAGATGAAGCAACGCCATTATTATTATTATTATTATTATTATTATTATTATTATTATTATTATTATTATTATTATTTTTCTTTTTCTTTGTATTATTATTTCTATCCGCGCAGATGCTGTCGAGGTATACAGCCCTCTGGTTCTGGCTGGCAGTGCCATCGATTGTCCTAGCACAGAGTAACTATGCGTCGCAGGGCAACAGCATCGAGTATCAGCCTGGACTACCGCCGAGCACTGTTCTCGACGGCAAGGTTACAAAGTTGGACGATATATCTCCTATAATATTTCTCAATCGGACAAAGGCATACTTGAATTGCGGTCAGGGTAGCATGGATGTCGAGCTAAAGTTCGAGGAACCTTTTTACGGGGTTGCTTATGCGGATTTCGATAGAAACAGTGCTTGCATGGTTAAAGGTCGCGGACTGACAAATGCTAAATTGGAATTACCACTGAAAGGTAAATACCTTGATCGTGCTAGTCTTTTGGGGAACGTACGATCGAACGAAAATATGTTTATTTCTCAGGATGTGGTACCAGACAAGATCCGCAACGTGTGTTCACCAACAATATAGTCGTACGCTTTCATCCTGGCCTCGAGATGGATGGTGATGAAGTTATCACTATAATTTGTAGATATCCACCACCGATAGCACCGGCACCACCGGCTCCACCTGCTAGCATGTGAGTAGATTTCATTCATATAACAATTACAGTCTTTCATATCGCTCATCTAAACCCTTACAATTACTTAGCAGAATGGGTACCATAGCGCCAGCAGCCGTGGCAGAACCACCATTGAAAGGTTTCCAAATCCTTTTGATTATCTGCGCTATTTTGTTCCTATCATTGCTACTGCTTGGCCTTGGATGCTCGTATATGTGCTTAAAACGTAGAAATGTACGAGTGGTTCATCGTCATCCATTTGGTAGTGGCACAGGTTCCGAGATAACTAAATTATCTGGCTCCTCGCTAAGCAATATAACTATGTTCGAGGGTCTTAAAATCCCACGCGCGCACGCTCTTCTTCACACGACCGCTGCCTCCACATCTGGCAGCGAAGCGAACTTGGTCATCGACCATTCCGATACGTTACCAAGCGATTATCCTAGCGAAAGTCACTCCGAGGTAAATTTCATGAATGTATTATTAGTCTAATGCTTGATAAATTAATAGGACAGGTCAACATTTTTAACGTAGCTTTATTATGTTCATCAGGTGGATGAGGAACGTTCGCTTCCGGTTTCCTCGGCTGGTTCCTACGACAACAAAGCGTTCGTACATCATCATGAGACTCAACGGCAAGTGGAAGTACGTACGGCCAGTTCGTTGTATTCCGAAACAGTAGCTGCCGAAGTAGGAACATCGTCGATGATGGCTGCTAACGCATCGCGCGTTGCCGTTCCTCGTCATCCGATTGCTGTCCCTATCGAGCCGAAATTCGACGTTCAAATGCGAGTAAAACGAGCACCACCACCTCCACCAAGTCCTCTGCCATCTGAATCCGATGTGGCCAGTATTGCTCTTGAGAGAAACCTGACGACTATCTTGGAAAGAGAAGAATCTATCATGAGTCGAACGTTAGAGAGTCCACCACCAAGAATGACCACTTTCTCTTACGTACCGGAACTGCACGGGCCACCAGGGGGTACCTCGTCGACATCTACCGTGTCTCGACAACAAACACCACCGGTTTACTCTAGAATCTTAAGAAAACAAGCAGAAAGAGAGACGACTACCAGCACAACGTTGATGCAAGAAAGAATTCCATCGCCACCACCTGTCGAACAATTGCCTATTCTACATCACGAGATTCGTCGTCCACGATCTCTGACTTCTCTTAACACCGAGTTAACGGAGACTCGTTCTTTAACGGAAGTGATGGATCACTCTCACGCAAAGTATAGAGTAGCCACTATTCTTGCACCTACACCACCACCACCTCCACCGATTGTACCTACAACAACAACGACTCACACAGCGATTCAACATCGTGAACAACGTCTCCATCGTGAAGAGATGACGGAACCTCTTGTGGAACCCCAAGTGGTAACACCAAGACGACCAGAAATAACGACTCACGAAGTCGATGATGTTTACTTGCGTACCGTTACCGAGAAGAAAACGATCGAAGACGTAGAACGTCATCGTCGACAAGTCACTGAGTATCGTGCTCGACCACAGCAACAAGTCGATCCTAAATGGGACGTTACAATCAGAAACTACCCGACAGAAGACCTTCCACCACCCCCACCAGAATGGGAAAGCTTCTCCGACGTTAGTTCCACGTCGAATTTAACGATCACGAACGAAACCACAGTTCATCCGAACGACGTTGTAAACGATGAGGAACCAGACGTCAATATAGAACCAACCTACACGGCTCGAGCAGAGATACCCTGCAGGCCATCGCATTCGGCTCATCGTCGACCACTCGACAGCGAGCCCGACGGACCGACAGACTGGTTCGCCAGACTCTCGAAGGTTCTTGAGCCACGATATGCGTCGGAATTGACGGAAGAAGAGCGAGCTAAATGGCGCGAGATTATCACGACTGAGAGTACTTTGAGAACCCTTCTAACAGAAGCAGTAGTTAGAGAAGATTATGAACTGATACGTAAGGATGCGAGGTACACGAATCTCTTCCCACCGGCAAAGTGGGACGTGATCATTCGCATTCTTGGACCGCCTTTGGCACAGGCTGGTTCTACCTCATCCTCCAGCATGCATGGCAAGAATCACGGTCAGAGATACAAGAGGTCCAAATCTTCTGAATGGGACAACAGGTCTCGAAGATCCTCTTTGCCGACTTTATACGAGTACGAGAGCGACGGTGGTAGCTCGCATCGTAGTTTGGACAATCAGAGCCATCGTCTACAGACGTCGCAATCAGCAGCAACAATGGCAGCCAGCTCGAACGTAGGACGTCTTCGTCGATTGGGTAGTTCCAGTCACAGAGGCGTCGGTGGTGGTGGTAGCGAAGCCGATTTGAGGTCAATGTCTGAGATGACGGTGAGGGACTTCGCTAGAGTGGACAGGGACGATCTGACGAGTTTGAGCTCCTTCGAAGGTGCGGATTCATTGGTCAGATCACTCAGTCAACCGAGTTTGGCTAGATCCGGCTCGGAATTCACCGAACATTGGGGTATGCCATCCGCCATCTTAGATCTTCCACCTTGGGCTACCGAAGGAGAGGAAGGTGCGAGTTCCGTAGAGACAACTCCAAGAGTTGTCAGGAGAGGTGATCGAATCGAGGTTCTTGCGTCGTTCGACGAACGTAGACGAAGCGGCATACACGGTTCTACCGCAGCAAGGTCATCCAGTCGATTCATCGAAAGAGAAATAAGCAGTGTTCGCATGACCGAGAGTCAGAGAGCTTCAAATTGGTTTCACGACGACTCCGAACCCGAGATGCAGATATGAGTTTGAGGATATTTCGTTCCTCAAGAATCGAAATCTCGATTGTTTTTTTTTTTATCGTTCCGTGACTCGGTCTCGTACTCGCTCAGAAAATATAAGCTTGACGAACCGATCTCTTTATGATCATCAACGAGATATCACGACGATCATGATATCAGCCGTCTTTCGACTGTGCCGTCTTTGCATTTAGTTTTCCAATCTCCTTTCATTTTTTTGCACTTCTTCCTTGTGTTCTCCGTCTTTTCCTTTCTTTTCTAGGATCTCTTCTCTCTTTTTATATTAATTTACTTACCTCTTTCTCTTGTCATCGATTTTCCTAGGTAAATGTCATGTAACTTTGAATTGATATAAAGCCAGAGAGAGAAAGGGAAAGAAAGAAAGAGAGAGAGAGTTAACTAGACTAGCGAGGGAATGGATACACTCGAATTATCAGTCATCCACTTGCGATTTCTCTCACTGCCCCTTCGTTGCCTCGCACTCGAGGATCGCCCTTTTGCCTCCTCGTGGAGCTTCCAAAGGAATCTCCTTCTAATTTCGAATTTCTAATTCACCGCAATACAGGCCGTACAGTCTCATCTCTGTTAAAGCCGTGAACAGCGGTGACATTGCAAACGACTGCCGTTCTCTTCACTCTCCACTCGAAACTTCTCTCTTCGCGTAAGGGTCGACTGCTATATAGGTAAATAGATAGCGTAGGGTTGTACATGGCAACCACCGTGTACCACGTCGACCGTAAACTAACGAGTGGGACTACAAAGTCCGGCAAAATGTCATTGAATTCACTTCTTTTTGATACGACGAAAAATTGAAGTGATTGTTCGATAATTCGCACGGCCTCTTTTATCTCACAGATAGGAAGAGTGAGAGACAGAGAGAGAGAGAGAGAAAGAGAGAAAGAAAGAGAAAGGGAAACAGAGCGCCTAACGTTGAAAATTAACAAAGTAGAATCGATACTAACGCGAAGAAATTCACTTAATGATTAACCGACCGGTACAACTTGTCTTCTTTGAATTACTTGATAATAATCGACAGATCTGAAACATGAAATTCGCACATCTGCAGTACTACATAAAATCCTACTTTCGTCAAATCCTACGGATATTTATAATTATTATTATAAACACTGTTTCTTTTCATTTATAATGAAGCAATGAATATCCTTCTTCGTGCTTCTATGGAAGATGGTTTTTAAAATCGTGAAATGCATTACATGTTTCGTATGAATCTTATCGATATACTCTCTCTATATATATATTTATATATATACTTATCTCGTTGGTATAAGTGTATCCTCGCGGCAGAGAATACTCCAGGACAGTTTCGCAGACTCTTTGGAACACACGACTGCATTATCCCAATGCCAGTCAAACTTTTTCCTTCTACCACAAAATTCTTTTAAGCGTTCTATCAAACAAGAGAGGTTTCGAAGAGATTGCGTCAAGAGCACAAAGTGGATGCTGCAAAAGATCTTCTCTCTCTCTCTCTCTTTCTCTCCCTCTATCTGTGAAGGTGGATAAAAAGGAAATACTTAACAAATTCTAAAATATTTCATTATAAATTGTAAATATATTCTACTGTAAATTTTTCCTTGTACAGCGACAACTTCAGTAACGTTAGAACATTTTTAGAGAGAGAGAGAGAGAGAGAGAGAGAGAGAGAGAGAGAGAGAGAGAGAGAGAGAGAGAGAGAGAAAACGAGAGAGAAAGAAAGAGAAAGAGAGAAGGACAGGAAGTAGGATTTTATAACGTAGAACATAAGTGAGGAAATAGAAGCCCGCGAGCCTCACGCGGCTCTTGCCCCTTAATTCTACTATTTGATATCGCCGTGTCATGTGTGCTGGCTTTTTTTATTCTTTCTTTTTTTTACATATACTTTTTTTTAAAGATGAAATGATGGCTAGTGAACTTAAATAATGGGGTAACAGATTGATTGATGGCGCAGGCTGTGCGGCTCGCGACGAAGAAATTGCCCACTTATGACAGAAAATCTGTGAACGTATACCGGTCTGACACCAACGATATGGCTGCGATAATAATCTACTTAAGTAGGTAATGAAACATACGGTGCTGGGTCATACGCTTCGTAACGATAGCTAGGTTCCCCCCCCCCTTTGTCATTTCTTTTGTTTTTTATTTTTTTCAAGAAATCCTTAACTTAACTATTCCTCTCATTTCCCTGACCTCCACCTTTTAAAAATTAATCCATTCATTTCGTATATCGTTTTCTCGACGATATTACGTCGTAATATACGTATTTGCGCGTAGTTAGACTTCATTGAAGATATAAAAGTATTTCATTATACGTAAGTACGTATCTTTAATTCACATTTTACGAACGTTTTATTTCGACTCACATAAGATAATAATTTCTTTATTTAAATGGAGATTAACTTTAACCTCTATATGGCCCTTTACAAGATACGATTACGATTGATAGTGCAAAAGATTGGCAAATTCGTTTTTGCCCAGAGAAACCTTCTTTAAAGAGGAAAAGAAAAAGATAAAAAGAGAGAGAGAGACAGACACAAAGAGAAAAGGTGTATAAAAAGCTTTGTCGTCGATGAAGTTATTAATGGGCCAAATTGATGATTACTTTTTTTTTCGAAATCGATCTCTTAAGGAAAATTTCGCGAATAAGAAGCTGCTCTCTTGCCGAAAATTTTGGTGGAGTGAAACAGGTGCTACCGCGATGTAAATATCGAAAAGAGGAGCGAATCGATCGGTGGGATCGATCATGAGTGAGTGAATAGAAAGAATAGAAAGAAAGAAAAAAAAATAGAAGAGAAAGAAAGAAAAAGAGAATAAAAACATGTGTCTCGTCATCCCCTTTCAAGCAATGATTAATAGACGATTATATTCGTTAAATAACAGTAAGAATTTCCTAATACCTTCGTGTCAATGTCAATGTATTTACTTAAATTAATTAAGAGTGAGGTGAGATCACTTCCGTTGTCTTCCGTTCGTTGTCGTTCGCATGGACTCTCCTTTTAAGAAAAGTACTCGCCCGATGTATTGACATTTTTATTGCCGAATAAACTTTAACGATGCTTTTACTATCCTACGTCTTCATTACTCGCTCATTATCTCCACAGGATTTATCCGTATCAAGGTTTTACCGTCGAATACCGAAACAAAATAATCAATTCCTAAGGATCAAACTCGATTTAATTTGATAGGTACCTATATATAAATAGGACACGCTCGTACGTGTGTGTGTAGTATATACACACATGCCTATATATACACGTATATATATATATATATATATATATATATATATATATACGTATATATATTATATATATAAGTTTGTTTTATATAACAGAATTCGTAAAGTATAATACTTAACGTTCAGTAATGCCAATTTATTCAGAAGACAAAATGTTTATTCTACCATCGAACATTCTATTTCAATTATGAGTTTGTTGTTTTCAACGACGCGTTGCAGGTTTCATAGCATGAATATTAAGAAGCCGGAAGAATCATCCGCTCGCTGTATTCGAGTCCCAAGAGAAAGAAAGAAAGAGTAAGAGAGAGGAAACAGACAAACAGAAAGAGAATGAGAAAGCAAGAAGAAAAAGGAAGAGATTTCACGTCCGCTAACGCGCAAAGAGTTAATTTAATTAAGAAGGGATGCTTTTCCGAAGGAAACGTTAAAGAAAAAGTGAGTTTAACATCGTTCCTTAAGTCTCCGCTCTAATTGGTTCACCTAGACTTCACATCGATCTTCGTTCAGAGAAAAAGAGAGAGTAAGAGAGAGAGAGAGAAAGAGAGAGAGAGAGAGAGAGGGTGGTACACAAAAAGGACAGGATAGCCCGATGAAATGTATGTCCTTGTTTTTCGAAAAATAAGTCGCTTCTATCGCGGAAGAATGTTCGTTCGAGCACGACGCTCGACGTCGGATCGACGCATGCGTTTTTCCAACAGCGCTTTTACCCTTCGAGGAATTATCTTGGCCATGAATCGGCCAGTCTTCGACGAACATCCTGAGTTCGACCGTAACATAGATAGAGATACAGATTCTCTCGCGAGTGATCCTCGTGATCGGGCTTCTGATCGGACATCGATCGGCAGTGTTAAAGGTACATATATTTGAGAAAAAAAACTTTGTTTTGTGTGGAAGGAAAATTATAGGACGTTCAGGAAGATCGTAAATTGGAAATGAATAAATTAAAAAAAGAGAAAGAAAGAAAAAGAAAAAGTCATCGATAGTTACGTGAGCTTTTGTCTCATGTGTGTGCCGTGTGTGTGCGTGTGTGTACGCGCGCGCGTGCGTGCGTGCGTGTGTGTGTGTGTAGGTAAAATATATTTTATTAAAACATATCGATCTACAAATAGTTTTTTATAGTTTTTTGTCTATAGTTTTTCTTTCATATGATATTTTTTTTTTTTTTTAATTCTCTTACCATTAATTGGATTGATCTTGTGTTATTTCATTTCGTTTATTTTTCTTTCCTTTTTTTCTTTTACATTTTCATGATATTTCCTCCATCCTTTCGCTTAAGTAATAAAACTCATGCTGTCTATACTATTGTTCGATTAAACGGCATTGCTTTCTTCTTTTTCTCTTATTCTTCTCCTCCGCAGCATCACATGGACGTTAACGCAGCAATCTATCGAGACATCTATTGAACGAAATTCTTTAACGGGAAACCTCCCGAAGGTTATCCCTTAACGACTGAGGATCGACGTAGGGAATAGGAAAGGAATTAGGAGAAGCGCGTGACCGAGTTTTCAGGAACGAGCGCAAAATTCCTTTGGAAGTTCTGAGATCGGATACGTGTTCGTCTCGTGTCTCACGTCGAAAATTAAAGGAAACGGAGTCACGATCGTATACGTTCTTTAAAAACGTAATATTGTATAAAAAGAGATTATCTTTTTCTCTTTCTCTCTTTAACTTTTTATACGATTTTTTTTATTTTTATTTTTTTATTAAGATTCAAAATGGTTCAGCTACGATATATTGTAAATATAAACTGGTAACAAAAGTTTTACGAAAATCAAAATGTTGATTCACAAAAATCACATTTTATAATTAAAAAATTTAAGTCATACTTCGATAAATTCCAATTGTAACAAGTAAAAATGTCTCGATCTTCTTCTTCTTTTTTTTTTTCTTTCAACTAAACTTAAAACGTTCTAGGCAATATTAGCACGAATCAGGAATAATTTCAAGGACGGTTAGGTACCGTTTGGCAGACTTCGAATCACGAGGTTCTTGAAGAGGACGCCCGAGAAAATTCCGTTCGCGTTTGAGCTCCATAAAAAGATTTTTGTTTAATCGAGCGACGAAGCGAGTAGAGCGTGCGTACGTTTTCTTGGCTCAATAATCGAGATGGATAGAGGAGAGGAAAGATAGATGGATGGATGGATAAATGGATAAAGAAGGCACATATGATACGAATTTTCTCAAATTCTTACTTTCGATCATACGACCGTTTAAGGATTTATGAGAAAATGATATTGGTGTGTAAAAAAAAAACGTGATAGGATATTCAAAAATGTGATTAAAGGATCTAGAAGGTAACACATGCTAGAAAAAAATGACTCGATATAACCTGTGAAGAGATAAAGATAGATAAAGAGAGAAAGAGAGAGAGAGAGAGAGAGAGAGAGAGAGAGAGGGAGGGAGGGAGAGGAAGAGAGGGGGGAAGAGAGAGATAGAGAGAGAAAGAGAAAGAAAGAGAGAGAGAGAGAGTGAGAGGAGAGAAAGAGATAGACAAATAGAGTACAGAAGGGATGATGAGAGTGGTGGGAAAAGGGGAGAGTGGGGATCGGAAGGAAGGATGCTCGGAGGTAGTTATGGTGGCGAACGAAGCCGAATGGTGGTGGTGGGGTCGAAAGGTGGCGCAGTCATTTATGGTCGCACCGTGTAAGCTCGCACACCTGCGATCGGATGTCGGAAGGAGTAACGAAAGTACGCCGACATCGTGCTGTCGCTGAATACGTTTGGATTTAAACAAGATTCGAAACGAAGATAAACATTTTCGGACGTTAATTATTAAAAGAAGATGAAGGAAATAAATATATTGTGGAATTAATGAAATATTAATTGTTTGATGACAAATACATAGGAAGATGTTTTTTTATCTTGAAAAAGAATAGGATACGATGAGAAAATATCAGAGATGTACGAGGACAAGGACGTAGGATTTAGATAAAATGAAAAAAGAGAATAAAATAAAATAAAATAATATAAAATAAAGATCGGGTGAAATTGAAGATTCACAAGAGTTATTTGTTTATGTTATTATTAAAAATATGTCGTGAAGCAAGGGATATATATACAAGATGAGTTCTTTGAGAAGAACGACAAACCAGTCGACCAGAGAGGGGGCTACTTCAAGACGGCACGCTCTATCGGGGGTTAGTACTAAGAGTGTGAGGAATCTTCTTCACAGTGGTACCGCACCTGGCTCGCCTCTTCGTTTGAGATCCAAGTATGAGCTGAGGAGCATCAGCTTCGAGGGCAGCAAGGTTTTACCATGGACCACCAGGTTGGTTAATAACATCATTTCATTATTATCATCTTAGATTTTTAACGCACTTTGTTGTATCCCTTCATTCATAGCACGATCATCACTCGATTATTTCGTCATAAATCTCTTGTTTCGTAAAGAAAAAAAGAACATTTTGCTCCTTAGCTCGATCTGATACGAGAGCACGAATACTCTTCTTTTTCTTATTTCAATTTTTATATTTATTGATACAATTAATGATATAAAAAATAAGTTAAAAGCGTAAGATCAAAGTATATAGGTATGTGTATCTACATAAAAAATATTGTAATTCTTATGCATATACTCGATAAAAAGGTATCATACGATTTGGTCTACGACACGTAATACGTAAGAAGCGAGTCTTCTCTCAAGTCCATTAACAGAAAGTCTATAAGGACAAACGTACGCGCGTATATATGTGTATGTATGTATGCATATATGTACATAAATCGTAAGCCGATCGACCGAGTGAAAACGTCGAGCAGTCGCGTCTCTGGTAATTGGCTTAACGAATCGCCGTTAGAACCGACGCGCGTTAATTAGTTTAAAACACGAGCGCGGATTCGAGATACATCGAGAGTCGTGTCACATACGGGTGGCAACCCTATCGGTACAGGAAAAAAAACAAGAAAAGAAGAGAAAAAAGAAAAGAAAAGAAAGATAAAGGATAAAAAACAGACCTTTTAAAACGAACTGCTCGATCATATCGATGTTCTTCTTTTATATTTACGAACGAGTGATAAAAAAGAAAAGAATAAACTCGTGGATAACCAAACACGTGTGTACGTACGTTCATGTACGTTCTGTCACATTACTTCTCTCTCTCTCTCTCTCTCTCTCTCTCTCTCTCTCTATTTGTGCGTGTGAAAGAAAGAGAAAGAGAGTATATGTATGTGTGAGTATATTTATGTGCGCTTTTGCGTAAAGCGTACACGCACTAACGTCATCAGGTTGCCTAGTATGTCAGGTTCGTCTGCCTTTTACTCCTCCCACGGACATTGCCTTTATTGTTTATACCGACGTTATTTATTGCACCTTGCCTATGTTGATAAAAAGGGGAACAATGTAGCTCTTTATTAAAAGTAAACTTGAAGCCGGTGCGATTTATTCCGATGTTTTAAAGAAAAGACAGATAGAGAGATCATTAACGTGGAAAGTATTGTTATATATATATATATATATATATATATATATATATATATATATATATATATATATTTAAACGTGATGTAATATACATATTTGTATATATATTTAATCGATTTAAACGTGATGTGATATAAACATTTAATCGTCTATTTAATTTTTCTTTTTTTTCTCTCTTTTCGTAATCCTATACGAATCTTTGTTTCGACAAAACTTTCGAATGATATTTTATAGCATTTCGAAGAGAAGCATAACATAGATATTTTCGGTCCATCGAATACCGTTTACAGGACAAACAGACACTTGTCAAATATAACGAGTACGTGGTCCGTAACGATCTAGGTAATACTAACTACCTACTGTCTCTCTCTCTCTTTCTCTCTCTCTCTCTCTCTCTCTCTCCCTCTTTCTCTCCCTCTCTTTCTCTCTCTCCCTCTCCCTCTCTCTCTCTCTCTCTCTCTCTCTCTCTCTCTCTCTCTCTCTTCGTCTGTCTCTATCTATCTTTTTCTCTCTATATCTATGCGATAAAGCAGCATGTATCGGAGAATTTATCCCACGGGATACAGCCTATTATTATGACGAGATGTATCTATATCAAGGGAGCAGGCGAATTTGTAAATATAGTAAGTCGAGATGAGATCGTGGGATAGGATCGGATTCTATTCGATCCGATCGGATCCGATCTTGTCGATAGAAGGACGAAGGAAATTAAGTTATCTGTACATTTCCTTTTCAAATTAAAATAGAAAGCTTCCAATTGCGACTGGGTTGCGTCCAAGAACGTTTGCTATCATCAATGTACGGCACCTTGCTCTCTTATCGTTCTCGATGATTCATGGATCATTCTATTTTAGACGATGATCGTCACGAACGATAAACGTGCGATAACTGTTTTTTTTTCTTTTTCTTCTCCTTCTTCTTCTTCCTCTTTTTTCTCATTCTATCCAATCTATGTACGAAGAATCTTGTAAGCGAGTCTTTTGGAATAGTAATTGACAAAATATTCGATTTGTTTAGCATTTTATCGGAGAAAGCCGTGATATTTCTCTTGTAAAGCTTGCGCGAATAAATGTATTTCGACGAGTTTAATCAAATTAACCTAGAGGGAGAGAAAAAAAGATACACCCTCGGTTTATAGTAGTATCATGAACCACCCCATTATCGGACGTGCGACCATGGCAATTCTAGAGAATAGAGAGAAAGAGAGAGAAAGAGTGAGAGTGGGGAGATCGACAACAGCTTCGCTTACGATGGCAAGTGGCCCCCGAGCGCGCACGATATCGGATTTTAGTGCTTCGCTCTTTATAATTAACCTTTTTGCTATCGGACTGGTTCGAGTCTCGGCTGGCGCTCTTTTGTGCTCCGTGGATCGATCTCGATCACGCTCGACCGAGTGGAAGTCGACCGCGGCATCTCAAATACACATACTCTCTCTCCCCTCCTCTCTCTCTCTCTCTCTCTCTCTCTCTCTCTCTGTCTCTCTCCTTCTCTTAGTGTAAGATCACGTTAAAGGGAGAAGAAGGGAAGAATTAGAGAGAGAAAGAGAGTTAGAAGAGAAGGCGACAGAATTGCTCAGCTACCGAGAAAAAGAGAGATAAAGAGAAAGAGGGAAAGAGAGAAAAAGAGAGAGAGTTAGAGAAGTGTTGGCAAGTAGGGTTACCTTGTGTTATGGCCATGAGAGAAAAAAATAGTGAGATAGAGATAGATAAATCGAGAAAAATAGAAAGAGAGAAAAAGAGAGAGAGAAAGAACTAGAGCGTTTCCGATGACTTTATCACACCAGTAGAATATTGTGAATTGCGTCATCACGATAGCCCGCATTCAAAAGCACCTACCCCGTCTTTCTCTGTATACATATCTAGGTATATTGATTTTGTCGTTGTTCATAACACGTTACCTGTAGCCCGTAGAGCCTAGCTGCCTGCTTGCTAGCTAGCCGCGGGGCCCTCCTGAAAACTCAACCAAAATCCATCATCGAGCCAGACCGTCGGATCTGACGCCAACGTCATCAGCTTTCCCCGATGGTACCCTCCGGTGACGGTCTTCCATTTTCCTACTTCCATACCAACCATAATTCAGGAGAACCTAGATCATCTTTTGATATCTTTCTCGACGGTATTCAATTTTTATTTTTGTTTATTATATATACATATATATATATATATATATATATATATATTTAATATATTATATATACATACATACATATATATATATATATATATATAAATATTTAAATATAAATATTTCCTTATACTCACCTGAATCATACGATCCACGTAAAAATCATTAGATTGTTAATTGTATTATCCATGTTAGTACGACAAAGATAAAAGTTTTCGTTCTAGTGATAAAGGTCGATAGAAAGTTTATTATTGTATTCGCGGCTTTGTCGAACCATTGACGTCAAACTCAACACGGCTGGTTTTATTCGATTATGCGAATAATGGATAGACATACTCCCCGGGCCGACATCAAATTGATTCCAAGAAGTTTTGCCATTGAGTTAGTCAATGCTTAAAAGTAAAAGATATCAAAGGGAAACATCGTCATTTTATTAAAAGATAACGATTTCACGGTGTCCGGTCTACGTATATCTATATGTATATTTATATGTATATGTATATGTATATGTATATGTATATGTATATCTATATGTATATCTATACGTATATGTATATGTATATGTATAAACGTAATATATATATTTATGCAAATGATGTAATGCTTTAATATTTCGAGCAAGGCCATTATTGCGGTTACCCCGACGGACTACTATTCTACGATATTTATACGTCGAAAAGCAAAATTCTATCGAACTAATTAATTAAAACAATATCGATTCTCGATAATCGACGATAATAAATTCGAATTTGTGATCCTTAAGAGAAAAATTTTTGAAAACAATTCCCTAATCGGTAAGATAGCTCCCTGAAGATTGCCGATAAAAGCAATAACTCAATCCTTAAGCTTATTGATGCTATAAAGCGTTTCAAATCGGTTCGAATTTAACTTCCCTTAGTCAAATTTTAGGATCATTTTTGTAGAAAAACAACGTCGTACGAAAAGAAACTTTTTCATACGACGCGAATTCTAATTTGATCGGTTGAGTTGGTAGGAGGCTTATCGAGAGTCGATAAACACTGTCACGTTAGTGGGATCGATTAAAAATGCAGAAACGTCGGTACGTCCTTGGTATAAGTAATAAATCTAAAAGTAATAAATTTACATAAATATGTTCAATTTAATAACTTGAATATATATATATATATTTATATATATATATATATATATATATATATATATATATACATACACACACACACACACATACATACATACATAGTATATATATGTTTATTTATTGAATATATATATATATATATATATATATATATATATATATATATTCAATAATATATATGTACATATGTATGTATGTATGTATGTGTGTATATATATGTATTATTGAATAGTTTTATATATGTATATATAAAAAATAAAAGAAAGGTACTTGTTAAAAACGAAACGCGTAAATCATAGAGTTCTTTTTCAAGAATCATTCTATCGAAAAAGGTCGAGAATCCCATTAAGAGTTTCGTTCAATCACACTAACGAATTAATTAATACATCTCAATGAATACGTGAAATCGAACAGAGTTTACAATAAATTATAAGTTCAAACGAAAGTTATATCAAAATGTTATTTTCTTCCTATGATCAATTAGAAAAAAATAATATACATATACACGTAAAAGAAATAGACACAGAGATAGAAAAAAAGAGGGATGAGAGAAAAAGAGAGAAAGAGAGAGAGGGAAAGGTGTCTGATCTCCGCAGCGAGGGTCCTCGGCGCCAACGAAAATGCGGGTCACCGTCCGCCGGTGTGCAAAGCTCGACGCCTGCGTGTCGCGTGCGGAGGGCGCGTCGATATGCTTTTTGGGAGTGATCCTGTAGGAAGAAGGTAAAAAATTAAAGAAAAAGAAGAGAAAGGGCTAGGATGTAATAGTAATTGGAAAGAAATTTATTCTAGTATTTGATAGAATCACATCGAGGAGAATAAATGGGCTAGTCGGTCGCGGGGAAAACGCGAGTGACGAGTGTTGAACGCGGGACTTTTCGTGTTCGGGGTTGGGAAGGTGAGAGAGATAGAGATAAAGAGAGAGAGAGAGAGAGAATAGGAAAGGAGAGAGGAGTTGCTCGACGATACGGCGCCAGTCGACGAGTCGCCGTCGTGTAACAGTGAACGGATCTTTGTCCTCTCGCGAGTAAACCTCCGCGTATATGCAAAACACGCTAAACTTTAACAAGAAAACAGAAAATATATGTATACCATATCGTATATATTTATATATCGTATATATAAATATATATATGTATATATATTTATAGACATAAAAAGAAAAACAGACAGAGAGAGAGACCATGCATCTATATTCTCGACGTTGTTAGTGCTCAGCGAGGGGTTGAAAGTCGTGTCCGTCGAGAGGAAAGGTCGCTCGACGAGACTCCACGAAAAGGGGTTGACAGTCGTGCAAGAGACGAGTGAAAGCTTACTTGCCACTACGTGAGAAAGAAAGAGAGAGAGAGAGAGAGAGAGAGAGAGAGGGCCTGAATGTCCTGTAAGTGTTTAAGGAAAGAATGTGAAAGGTCATTGCTACTAGTTGTCTCGGGGGTAAGTTATCTATTTTTGTGTATTCTATTTTCTTTTTCTTTTTTTTTTTTTGTTGATAATAAACATCAAACACTAAAGTGTTTATACTATGTAAATTATCGTTTAACGATAATCGTTTTTGTGAATTCAAGATCTCTAAGGAAAATCGAAGATTGAAAATTCGAACACGAGAGATAGTTCGTTGATCCTGAATCTTTTTTCTCATTGTTTCTCTCTTTCTCTCTTTCTCTCTTTCTCTCTTTCTCTCTCTCTCTCTCTCTCTCTCTCTCTCTCTCTCTCTCTCTCCTTCTCTGTGGCGATTATTATTTCAACTCCTGCCGAGACAGATAGGATAAAGCGTGATATTGAAAGGAGCGCTCTAACACAGTTCCCAGGATTAATGAGAGAAAAGAGAAGGGTTGCGTCTCACACTGGCACTCGCACACTCAGACACGTCCTTTCGAATCGTCTCGATTGCTTTGATGTTGAGAGGAGACGAGGGGGTCAACAGAAGACTCCTTTTAAATTCTACGATTCGGCAAGGATAGAAATGAAAAGTCGATCCACGTTAATTTATCCTCCTCGTCACCGATCCAAAGTTTGTCCAGTTTGGATTCTTGTTTGAATTCAATTGGTATACATCGAACGCGGAAAACGTTTTAAAAAGTCCAGAACCGTTTTGAAATTTTATTTTGTAAATCGTGAGCTTCGAAAAAACATAAAAGAGAAAAAAAAGAGAGGACAAAGATAGCGACGATGGATAGCAAGAGCGACGAGGAGTCGGCACCAACTTCGGCCGAATTGGACGCTATGAAACGTAGAAACAGATCCAGATCTGTATGCGTACCTTTATTATCATCATCTCAACTAAGACATCTTCATCGGAGGGCCAGTCATCATGCGTACGTTATTTAACGTATTTTAACAAGATACGCTTTTATAAATTTGTTATTACATACGAAGTGAATAATCGTACGATCTTAATACCGACCGATCATTTTCTCTCTGTGTGCATACTTATTTTTATATATTAGATACGTGGAAAAATAATCGCGTTTTTATCGTGTCGAATAAAGCGATAAATACAACGACTATTTTTGCACCCATTTAATACGTATTTTTGGATGTCAATTGTAACGTAACTACAAAAAAAGAAAAAAGAATTAGGATCAGATAATTTTACCTAATGTGTTACCTACGATCCGACATCGAAGGATTTCCATCGAAGAAAATATCGTTTCGGATATCATCGACCGATTAATTGAGAATAATCGTGAAACATACGTTTTAATGGTTTCCCATCCATCCGAAGAGAAGTTTCAGAAGGAAATAGGAAGTTTGTCGATATCCTTTCGCAAAAGGGATAAAATCATTTAAAGCTCGGATCTTCCGGATGGTTGTGTTGTATCTATTAGGTATTTTGTATTCGGCTAGATAGGAATATATCGGGTACCTTTACATTCGAGCGAGTCGACCTCGACGCGCCTTCTCATTAACCTACATATTCACGTCGCGAAAAACGACGAATATAAGATAGTGGGTGTTTTATCTCGGAGCTTATCGTTGAGAAGGAGGAAGAGAAATGGGAAGGATGGGGGGAGGGGTAAAAAGGCTCGCAAGATTGTGGGTTGGACAAGAAATAAGAATGTAAGAGTTAAAGACAGTTCCCCGAATATTCTCTTTCTCCTTTATTTTCTTGGTGCTTGATAATTTAACGCGTCATTGAATCGAAAAAATTATTCTCGAGATCTCTTTCAAGTATCCTATTCCGCTTTCTTTGTATCCTTCTATATATTTCGTCGCACGTAGACAATGAAACGGTACCGTGTTTTAGATCCACAACGGATGCGATATCGAGGAGAGGTGTCCTGTCGAGACGATGCTATGGAAGCGTCGAAATGGTAAGTGAAGGCTTTACGAGTACGTCTATGTGTTCAAGTAGATATAAATGTATGTGTATCCATCCGCAAGTATGGTGTGTATGTAAGTATGTGCGTGTACGTGTTTGTGTATGTGAATACAGAAAGACGTTCGGTCGTGTTCCTATTGCAAATAGGTCAAATCGTCGTGTTCCACTTTGGAGAACGACCACTTTCAAATACGAGAGTGGTTCTCGACGATAAACGGCAAATCTTATGTGCGATAGAATCGTAGAGACGAAGACGATGTTAGGTCTTCCTGTTTGTCGCGGTTACATCGAATGGAAACATTTTATCCTTCGTAAATGTCTAAGAAGGATTAGATGCTTCGATGAGAAACATCGTAACGTGATTTTTCCTACTGACACCTTTCGTATTATTTTCTTTTTATCTACCTCCTGTATCCGCTACGGAATATTACCACGCGTATTTTTCTTATTTTTTTCCTTACTCGTTCGTCCTTAATCTTTTGTTTTTTCGTTTTTTTTTTTTTTTTATCGAGCATCATCCCCGTTACGCGACAACGTTACTTCGTATCGGCAGGTGAAAGCATCATTTCCGGTGTAACAATCGAGTTAACAGAACTCAAACAATCCTAGTTTTGCTTCGTGTTTCATCGATTGAAATTTTTATCGATCAATTGAGCGCCATCACTCGAATCGTCCCTATGTTTTTGTCAAACTGGAACAACGATTTTTTTCTTTTGTTTGTTTCTTTCTTTCTTTTTTTGTCGATTACCCGAGTAATAGAGACGAGGAACATTTCTCATTTTTTTTCAGTTGCCACAAATCGAGCAGGACGGCTCTGACAATGGGAGAAGATTTCGAGTGGAGAACGGAGATTCTCCAGGCGAAAAAGAAGAAGTAAGAGTGATCGATTTTTCTTCTCTTTCTCACTCTCTATTTATCTATCTATCTATCTATCTTTCTTTTTCAATTTTTCATCGTATTTTTCACTTTTCATTTCAAGAGAAAGTAATACATATCGCCCATATTTATGATCCCATCGTCCTTCTCTGTTGTACAGATGTTCGGATCTCCGAATATACCGATATTGGAAAATCCCGAGTACCAAACGCGCTGGTACTTTAAATACTTTCTAGGAAAGCGTGAGTACGATATCTCGTTCGTTCATTCGTTCGTTCGTTCGGTTCGTTCTTTTTCAGCCTTTTTATTTTTTTTTTTTTTTATCTCACCAACCACAGATAATGTTCGAAACCACGCGCTCGTATTCATCCTCGTGAAAGCTCAGACACGCCGCTCCTATCGTACGCGCCAAAGTTTATACGCTTAACGGGTATAAATATTGGTAGAGAGTGAGATAAAAGCGGACCGAGCTTATGCCAATAGCGTCGATACGCTCGTTAATGGAGAACCGCGATTACGAGCTGTAAATCGATAATTAAGATGAATGTTGTTCTATTGTAAAATACAAAAAAAAAAGAAATACTATCGAACCACTGTAAACATTTTTACGAATTTACTCGTTATGGATTTGGTACGGATAAAAGAAAAGGAAAAAGAAAAACACGAGAAAAAGATCCAACTAACGGAGAGCGACTTTGTCAAAAAAAAAAAAAAGAGAAGAATCGTTTTAGCTTTTATTTGTTTACCTTTTTTTCCTTTACGTCATAATCCTCCCGAATCGTAATCATCTTGTTATAGTGCATCAAAATTACGTGGCATCGGATCATGAAAGGAATCCACTCTTTCTCTCAGTTGTGATGAGCGAGGGTGGCGATCAATGCGTATCGCATTACAGGGTTATTTTATGGAGACGAACGGTGAGTAAAGTAAAATAAACGTTCTTGATCGTATTACGCAAATAAGGGTGTAATTAACATCGTGTAAATATTTTTTGTTATCCTTAACTCACTTTTTCTCGTTTTTTTTCTTCCTTTTTCTCTTCATCTTTTGTTTTCCTCGTAATTACACACTTTATATGAAAGAATCGATACAAGTAGACATAACAAAAAAAAGAAAAAATATATATGAATTCGTTTTAACCCAGGGTGCTCAAAAGATATCTCTGCCATTTTCGGCAAACAAGACGATGACTATCAGGCAAATCCTGAGGTAAATATTTTCTTCTTAATCGGGAAAAAGCAAGAAAAACAATTACCACGATACTAGTTACTATTTATCGTCGCTGTAAAACTAGACGCTCGATTTGCATTTTCCCTAGCAACTTCTTCGGCCTGGAAAAGCTCGACAAGGCACCACGCGAAGTTTTGTCTCCTGAGATACAAAAGGTACGTGTACATCTTGGAACTTTAACTACTTGAAAAAGTTACTTTAGTTTTAACCACGACCCAAGAGTTTCCAATACTTTTGATATTGAAAAAGTATAATGAACAAATATTTTTGAGATTTTTATAAAAATATTAAAAGAATCTGGTTTAGAATCTTCGCGTGTAACAAACCAATTGAAACGTTACTATTTTTGTGAATAATCGATATTGTCCCGGAAAATATGGCAACAGAACATACTTCGTCCATATTTATAATCTCGAGCATCGTTCGTCATTTTTCTTGTTTTCCAAAGGTCAACTTTAACGTGTCTATCTTTATTACACGCGATTTCTACAACACGTTGAAGATATGAAAAAATGAATTATACATGTATGTATGTTCGTGTTGCATAACAAAGGAACTTTAAAAAATTTCTCACTGATAAATGGCGCTCATAATTTTAATTATTGACAAGGTATAAAGTGATGCATATTTTCAGGCGTAATACTTGACATAATTATAGAAAAGTTGAATACGCGTGATCATTTTTCCTCAACGGCACTAAATGAAACGTTATTAAATGAAACAAAATATTTCAAAGCATTTTCGTGGCTATAAAAATGTATCAAAATCTTTTTTTCTTTCTTTTTTTCTTATATTTAATGATAAAACTCCTCAAAAGAACGATTTATTTAGGACTTACTATTACTGGAAGAACAAGAAGGATCCGTCAACTTCAAGTTCGGTGTTATATACGCGAAGGAGGGTCAGACAACCGACGACGAGATGTTATCAAACGGTAAGACAAAGAAAAATTAAGAGCCGTTGCTCAGTGACGGTATATTTTTGTTTAAGTAGAAAGAAACGGAAACGATGATCAAAGGAGGGCATCTTCGACCCGCGGGTCATGTCTTTATTGTTCGCAGAAAGTGGCAGCCCCGGTTTCGAGAAGTTCCTCGATATTCTCGGTGAGAAGATACGACTTAGAGGTTGGGACAAGTACCGAGGCGGCCTGGATGTTAAAGGTACACTTACGATTATGTGCCATTCCTATAGGTAAGGAAGAAAGATAAAAATAGCTTCTCCTTAAAACTTAATCGTACCGATTTTATTTCAAATCGAAGGAAATGGAAAAAAAGAAAATGCACACACACATATATATATATATATATATATATATATATATATACTTAATATATATTAAAAGCACTTTATTGTGTGTACAGGTGACATGACCGGAAGGGAAAGCGTTTATACGATATATGCTGGTCACGAAGTGATGTACCACGTCAGCACAATGCTTCCTTATTCGAAGGACAATCCGCAGCAGCTCGAGAGAAAGAGGCATATTGGTAATGACATCGTTAACATCATTTATACGGATGATCCAGCAGCCGTGGATAGTTTCAATCCTAATTGCATAAGGAGCCAATTCACTCGTAAGTTTTTAATTCTATTTAAAAAATATATATATAAGAAATAGGCAAAGATTTTCTTTATTGTCCTTTCTGATCTCTCGTCTCTTTGTTCTTCTTAGACGTGTTTGCTGTAGTATCAGCATTAGGACTCCTTAAAGGTTGGCGAGTCGCCATTTATTGCGACGAAACGGTTCCTCTTTTTGGTCCAAGTCTTCCGTGTCCACCAATATTTGACGATCCTTATCACTTGCGAGAATTTCTTCTAGTCAAGCTGATCAATGGCGAGAAAGCAACCTTTAATACGCCAACCTTTTCTAGAAAAAGAGAAAGAACTCTGGATGCTCTATTGCGTGATATGTATCAGGAACATGCGCAAGATGGCAAGAGCAACGTGAGTCTTCAGCGTGATCTTCTGTTAAACGTACATATCCGTTAATTTTAGAATAAATTTTTGTAAATACTTAATATAAGAAAGAAACAAAATATTCGTATTATTAAATACACATTTCTTGTTTCACAATTGTTGATCACTTGTCGTTTCACAGAGCATGTTGAACCGTCGTGCATTTTCTGACGTTGTTGAAGCACCTGGTCGACGACGGGAAGAAACTCGGTCGGTAGAAATGGTCCGTGTTGGTCAGGCTGTTAAATTGGAAGCGATAGTTCGCGGTCTGGCACCAACTTCTCTGGCCACAGTTGGTCCGTTGAAACCAAGACCTTGGGAACCGAGATGTATTTACCCAGATTTCCCTCACGTCGTAATTTGTGGTGATGTTTGGTCGGAGAATAGGATGATACTTGCGACGGAAAATGGAACTTTTCTGGTCGAAGGTAAAGTTTTTGTTTCATTCTTTGAAAAAAAAAAAAATTGATTTTAACGTTAGAAAAACGAAAATGATTTTCTTCCCCCAGAGGGTCTATCTCACAGAATGATTTTCGATGAGTCAGTTCAGATCAAACAACTCGACGTGGTAGAGCAACATGGTATTCTTCTCTTTCGCGGAATCGATAAAGGCAAAGAAAGCGTATACGTTTTTCGTTTGCGTGAATTCGAGTACGATTCGGCGTTGAGTGCAAAGACATTCAAATTCCCGGAATTCTTTAACAATCGCGACGACGAAGACGAGGGAGACGAGCACGACGAAGAAACGGAAGAGAACGGTGAGAACGAGGATGATTACAAGAGCGGCGAGATTGAGGAAGAAGATTCCGAGGCGACTTATCGAGAAAATTTCAAATTCAAATCATCTTTACGTTCTCGAGCACGGACACACCTTCGACCACCCGCGGTTAGAAGCCGAGCGCATATTAAAGATAGAAAATTGACTCGTACTCGTGGTTGCCATCTCTACAGTATCACCAGGCAAGGTGGCTCGCATTTGCGAATGGTACTCTTTAATCTTTCGAAGAAAATCTAACATAACCACAGTGGATACGAAGACTCGTATTTATAAATATGATGTAAATAATTATGATAATTACCCATGTATAACACGGGTATTTCATGTTTTATTAATACCTGTTATACAAGTTATATATGTTATACAATTTCAATATCATGGTATTTCTTTCAAACGATGCAACCTAAGTCCTAAGACATATTCTTGTATCATAAAACAATAACGGGAATATTTAATAATATGAACAATTTAGATAGGACATCTGTGTGTATTGTGTTTTACGAACACAAGTCACAATTTTTGTATCGTATTATAAGAGTTATACGGGATCTAATATATAGCCGACAAATTTCAATAGAACAATTCGTAAGTGATTAGAAAAAGCCTTACGTAACCACTGCGAAAGTTAATGTTTTTAATCAAAATTTCATTGAAATCTAATCGTAAAAAGCTTGCTCGTAGTGTGCGGCCGTTGGACGACGTTTGACGGTCCTCCAATGGAAACATAACGCAGCCTGGACAGCTTGGTGCTCTTCCGCAGATACCGACACGATCGAAGGTTTTTTGCTGCTCAAAGAATTTACAGCTAGCGAAAGTCCAATCCTTATTACCATGATAGAGAGCACCGAGATCGGGAACGAATGGATGCTGTGTTGCGGTGCACGTCATTATTATGAACTCTTCACGGCGTCCGGAAGTTCGCGAATAGTTCACGTCGAAACGAACAAACCGCACATCGTCGCAGCGATCGATTTGCGCGAGGACGAGGAACCAGAACTATTGCTCTGTTATAATAGTGAGTTCATTCGATATCTGTATATTTTATACATTTGTGTTTTTTATAAAATTCTATTCCATTGTAATATTCTACAATAATATGGTAATAATCGATTTAATCGAATTATTAAGTAATTCAAGTAATTCGAATTAATCCAATTAAATGATTTGATTCGATCAAATGAGTTCTTCATTATCCACAGATATGTGTCACTTTCAAAAGTGCTCGGAAGAGAGTACTGCTCCCACGGACTTTGATTTTAAATGGAATTCAGTGCCAATTGCGATAGGTCAGAATTAAAATTCTCTATATAATTTTAGTTATAGTCGGTTTTTAATAATGACCGAACTACGTTTCTTTTTTCTCCTTAGCTTGTGCTTTTCCTTACGTGATAGCGTTTACCGCTGACACAATGGAAATTCGTTTGATAATAAATGGAAATCTTGTACATACGATCGCCATGCCGAATCTTTGTTTAATAACTTCGAAAAGAGATATATTTTTTGCCACAACTGCACCGGAGTTTCTATCCGGGAAATGCGAACGTATTCGACTTGATTCGAAATCTGCTGACAAAGAGGAACAAGCAAGCAGTCCACCACCAATGACGCAATCTTCCTCCTCGTCTCGATCAAACTCACAAAGTAAGTTATTTTACGTCATCGAAACTTTCTTCCGTAACTCTAACTTATCAAAAGATATTCCTTGTATCGTTTTCTACTGTTTTCGTTACAGACAATCATAGCGATTGGAAACCGATAAGGATCTATAGAATACCATTACAAACTCTCTCGCGAAATATGACGTCAAACTGTAGCCAAAGAAGATGTCCGAGTCCAGTGGAACCAGAAATCGTTTCTGCTCCGTTGACGGGCGGGGAAAATAATTTTTTGAGCGTGGATTCACCAAGAATCTTAAGCAGATCTTGCAACAGCAGCCCGACGCCACCAAGTGCCGCTGAAGATCTGATTCCTACTGTGTGTAGAAAATAGAAAAAAAAGAAAAAGGAAGTGAGAGAGAGAGAGAGAGAGAGAGAATTGGAGACAGACACGCTAACTTTCTCCTAAAATAATTCATAATTATGTTGCCATTTTTTATTGGATTCGTACTCCATAGTGCGGATGGATAGCAGGTACCTGACGCTCGTGCCTCTACAGGATTAAGATTTAACACAAGCAAACGCACGATCCTGTCGTTGCTACGCTTCGCGATATAAAGGCATTTAGTACGTGTATGATCGATCGTTACTCACGATCTCCACTTTCCTCCCTTTTTTGTCGTCGGAATTTTTGGATCGATCTAAATTTATAAAAGGATCAAAAAAGATATTCGGCCTAGAAATTTTTATGTCAATACTCGATCGATAAATCAAGATTTCGGGTGTCATCTAGCGGTGATTCTCTCGTACTAACTTTGCAAATAATTCTCTGACGATACGATAAAAGATATCGATCAACCAAGTACGAAAACAAATGAGAATTTCAAATTTGAGGCATCGATATTTTTGACGTACGATCTATCTGACGTGTACTCGATGTCTTTCTTGCCGCCTTGATACGTATTCTACATAGATAGATGAATACCTTACCTACTGTATGATAGACATACAGAAGGAAAGGTCGGTAACATTGTGGTGATCGTCGTAGAGGTTAGGGGTGAGCAAATACAAAGAATCGAGGAGTATGAAATACGCAAAAGAACGATCGTTTTGCCGTATCTTCCGAGGACATAATAGTTTAATTCATTAAAAATAAGTTTTTAATAATTCTCGACGAGAGACGATACCAAAGCACAATCTCGATCTTGATAATACGCGGAAACAGATTTTGCATATGAAGGATATTTTTTTCTCAATTATATCTTTTTTTGTATTTATAAGTATGCATGCTTCTCCTTATGATCGCGTATGTAAGTCATGAAGGAAAATTGCAAGCGTGTTCAGTCTCGTGATCGTTTCGATCGAACCGATGACACTGTACGCAGCAAGCATGGTCGCGACAGTGACGTAGAATTAAAAACGATCTCTTCGAAGTACTCTTTTGTTTCTTCTTTTGTTTGGTTCTTTCTTTAGTTCCTCTGTGTTGAATATTCTCGAGCCGATGGCAATTTTGTTTGTGAGCCATTGTTGTAATAGGTAGATGAACGAGATGAATAACGAGGTATACGGTCATGATTATCGATTATTCACGGTATAACCAGCTTGTTCTGGGGGCTGTGACGCATTCGCGATCGAATTTCACCGATCGTAGCACGACGCGCTACATGCGTGAAGTTCTGCAGACGATGTAATTCTGCATACTCTTCCTTCCTTCCTTTGGCGAGAGAGAGAGAGAGAGAGAGAGAGAGAGAGAGAGAGAGAGAGAGAAAGAGAAAGAGAAAGAGAGAACAGGCAGAATATAACGTGTGTGTGTATATACGAAAGCATGAAATAAAGTGTACCTTATCGTTGCAATGTTTGCACCAAAAACTTACACTCGAGTGACTTTCATTTTCCTGTTTCGTTATTCGTTTGTAGGGAACCCCAAGCCGATAAGATGTTAAAGAAAATCCTATGAATGGCAATTACTGTCAAGCAGTCAGAACTTTAGCGACCCCGGTCAGTCTAGATCGTTGAACCGCAATAATTTACCTTTACCCGACTTCTGTTCGACACGAGTTTGTCACGATCGGTGGTAAACTCTTCCATGGAAATGAACCGTCAAATAAATGATATGTAATTGTTTCTCTATTTTTCTCATAGATAATATCTAGATTATAGAAAATGGATGTTTTACCAAAATCCATGTAAAAATTAAACGCAGCATCCAGATCCTCGATGGGATCCCTAAATCAGAGAAGGGGTAAAGAGAAGGGAGAGGGAGGGCACATAGACCCCATGCTCATGCAGATGCACGATTTAAATGCAAAGTGGATACGGAGTTTCGCCATGGGTCTGCTGGTTGATCATAAATTTGGAAGTCGCGCAGCACGGAGTCATTGGCCGAGTCTGTACACCGTAGGGCAAATTTCATGCCAGCGAAATTTCCCGTCTATACGGCTTTCGAGAGTGGAGAGAGCGAGAAAGAGATAGAGGAGGAAGTCGGAGAAAAAACTTTCCTTCGCCTTCTTTTCTACATCATTTCGCGATCGATCGATCATAAAGTCCTCGTTTTGCGTTCGAGCATGATCCCAGAGACAAACCACGATCGATCAATGATTTCTATTTATTTATTTATTTATTTATTTTTTTGTTGTTTTTTTACATCGACGAGTATTATTTCGTACGCTTTCGAGGAGGAATGCAGACACGTTAAGTACCGCAATAGCTAAGAAAACGAACATGGAGCAGCAGCGAGAACGTGGCAATCATCTTCGAAAGACCCAAAACGTTCAACGAAGGTTGCCACGGAGCGCGATTTCGTTCGCAGGTGTGACTTTAGTGGTGGCCGCGTAAGAGCGTGGAACAAATTTCTTGCCGTCATGGCGGCCAGTGACGGTAGTAGTGGCGGTGATAGTGGTTGCGGTGACGGCAGCGGTTGTTTTAACGTTAGCCGGCCGCTCGAGCGGTCATCTGGTGGCGGTGCACTGTACTAGAGGCGCTGGCTTCGCGCGGTCGCACGCACACACAGTCGCTTGCACGCCAAAGGCGGCGCGCGACGCGAAAGAGTAGGATAGAGTACTCGTTCGTTTGAGCGAGCAAGCGAGAGAAAGAGAGAGAAAGAGAGAGAGAGCAGCGAAGAAAGAGAGAGGGAGGGAGGGAAAGAGCGCGCTCGAGAAAAGGAAAAGAGGGAAGGGAGAGAGAGAGAGAGAGAGAGAGAGAGAAAGAGCAGGGCACAAACTCGTGGCGCGGAGGTGCCAGCAGGCAGCAGCGGAGACGGAGACGGAGAGTCAGAGGTAGCCCCGTGCTTGTGGCCGCTCGTGGCTCGTTGTAACTCGTTGTAACGCGACGCGAAGGTGCGCCTGACTCTCTCGTTGCCCGTTACCTCGGTACCAGCACCGCCGATACGCGCGTCCCAGCAGGGACAAACGGGAGTGTCGAAGCAGCTCGCGCCAGTGTCGGTAGTGTGATGTGACATCGGCTCGCTCTCGTACCAGACGCGGCCGTCACCGTCTCTCTCTCTGTCTCTCTCTCTCTCTCTCTCTCTTCTCCATCTCTTTTTCTTTCCCCTATCTATGTCCCTTTCTTTCTCCTCTTTCTCTTTCTCTCTCACACTCTCATACACACATACACCAGCAAGTTCCTTGTCTCTGAGCCTCTCACTTGCGCGTACACACGCACACGACGCATATTCTGTCTTTCTCGTACTTGGCCCCTCTCGATCGTCGAAGGAAAAAGACAGATCTCGTGGCAGCGAAAAGCTAACGAAAGTTTTACAAGAAACATCGTCGAGACACAACGCGTTACGCAGCAAGAAACTCCTCGTGTCACGAAGAACGATCAACGTCGTCTCGTCTTCGTCTTCGTCTTCATATTCATCGTCGTCTTCATCGTCGTCTTCATCATCGTTGTCGTCGTCTTCGTCGTCGTCGTCGTCGTCGTCGTCGTCGTCGTCGTCGTCGTCATCGTCGTCGTCATCGTCATCGTCATCGTCGTTTTCGTCGTCCATCGTCGTCCTCGTCGTTGTCGTCGTTCTCGTCGTCGTCGTCAGTGGACGGTCATCGACAGTTTTTTCGCTCTTGTCCTCGGGTCGGATATCGAAGAACTCTCTATCGCGAGTCTACATTGCGCCGTTACGTCGAATGGACCATGAGGTAAGCGAATACAAACGTGCCACCGAAAGCGAAGGTAACACCTAAAGTCGCTTTTAGACGAATGCTCGAACGTTGTGCGTGCAGAGGTTATGTTTCTCGATGACCCCTCGCGCTCCTTCCTCCGCCCGCGTGCTACCACCTTCCCGCTTGCCCTCTCTCCTCTCTCTCTCTCTCTCTCTCTCTCTCTCTCTCCTACACGCTCACCTCCCCTCTCTCTTACTCCATCTCTATCGCGCGAATTCGCACTCCTTTCTCTCGTTCTCTTCATTTCCTCTTCTCGCCGACCTGTACGGTATGAGCTCGAAAGAGAGCTCTCTTTTCAAATAATCATTGTAAAAATGAAAACTTCAAAATGGGTCCTTAATATTCTTTTTAAAATCGCCGGCACTGTTCCTTGGTCTCTTTCCCCCTCCCCTTCTCTCTCTCACACACATGTCTTTATCGTTAGAATGGTTAAGAATTCACACCTGACGACGTCTCCGTTGCCGTCGCCGCCATCACCGCGTGCCTTCTCGCTTCTTTATCTTACGTCCCTCTCCCTCCCCGAACCCTTCTTCACCGCACCTTCGTCATACGCTGATTTCTCTTTCTCTCGCACGAGCGCGCAGTGAAATAAACGTATATACGTGTGCACTCGCAATCTATCGTCTCGTTTCTCTCTCTCTCTCTCTTTTTCTCTCTACATATCTATCTTTCTTTTTCTTTCTTGTTCTTTCAGAACGTTCGTCGTATCTTTTTTTGACCGCGACAATTTCGTAATCTTTTGCTTATCGTGGTGCCTCCTCGAAAGCTATCAGCTGTCAGAACTCGTCATGGCAATGCCACCTGTCCGAATACGAAGTCTATTCATTTCCGTTTTAGCGATTTTTCTTTTTCGCTTACTCCGTATGTCTCACTCACACACACATAATACACACATACACACGCACATGCACGCACCACGTTTTTATCGTTTCATCTCTTTTCCTTCGGGAACATTCGTAAAATCGGCCGATCGTGGACGATACAATAAAATACAATACATACATACATATATACTTACGTACATACATGCATATATCATACATATGTATGTATGTATGTACATATATACATACATATATATCCAGTCGTCGAGGGCATCTCTCGTGATCATCGTTCGCATTTGGCGGCTGAGATTTTTCGTGGCGCGTGCGAAGAAACGAAGCGAGAGAGAGGATACAGAGGCAAAAGAGGATAGTAGATCGGAGAGAGAGGAGTAGGAAAAGGCTTGTTGATATTTCGGCGTGCAGGCTTTTTCTGGCTTCATAGCGCGACCGGCCTTGAGCCCCTCCGCTCTCCCCACTTCGTGTCCACTATCCCCACCAGCAGACTCTCGGCGCGATAGTCCACGGGATCAGTGTTTCTCAAACCACGGCGGATGACACGTTACGTTGTTTCTTCTTCCCGTTCTTCCTTTTTCTCTCTTTCTCTCTCTGTCTCTCTCTCTCTCTCTCTCTCTCTCTCTCTCTCTCTCTATCTCCCGGGCCTCTTGACGATTAGAAAATTGTCAGTTTCTTTAAAACGCCAACTTAAAGAATCAAGATCGTATTACCGAATTAAACATTCGTATCGTTCGTTAATGTTACCATTAAATACGCTTGATCTTTAATATTCGTTAAAATAAAATTAAAACGAAATACTTCGTCGAGTATTATTCGTTCAACATTTTTATTCGTCTTGAAATCGTTCGGATTTTATCAAGTAGTGTTTATTCAAGGACAAACATTAGTCGAAATCTCGACGGGTTTGATCGGAAGATACTTTGAAATTTTAGTTGCTAAGGGCAAACGTTTCTCTTAACTTGTGAATTTTTATCGTCGGTAACACTTGACGATGGTCGCTTTTCAAAACAATAGTACGAATAACGTGTTGTAAACTTTCGATGATCTTAGAAAGTGTTAATACGATCGAAGGTGCGTTTCCTGTATTAACTACGAAGAAATTTAAGAATTGTTGTATAGAGTTACGAAACGGAGAGTCACTGTTACTCGACACACCGTCCTATCCTGTGCCTCACGTATCCGTCTCTTTCTCATGATCCTCGACTCTCTCTCTTTCTCTTTCTCTCTCCTTTTCCTTTTCCTTCTCGTCTCATCGTTCCCTTCCCTTCGACATCTCTCTTTCTCTCGCTTTCTCCCTCCTCTGTCCTTCCGTTCCCTCTCAGTACCCGGTTCTCTCGCTCTCTCTTAATCCGTTTTGTCTTTTCTCGTCTCGTCTCACCTCGCCTCGCCTCGCCTCGCCTTGCCTTGCCTTGCCTTGCCTCGCCTTGCTTCGCTTCGCCTCGCCTCGCTTCGAATTGCTCGATATCTTTTCTGTCTCTCTGTCTCTCTCTCTCTCTCTTTCTTTCTTTCTTTCTTTCTGTCTTTCACCCCTTTCTCTTTTTCTTTCTCATGGAATGAAGATCGTCGCCGAATCGTTGAAATGCGTTTCTCGAGATAGAAAAACGATGTTGAGCGACGAAAAGATTTCAGGTAAAGCGATTCTTGACGACGAAAGAAAGATGGATAAAGAAGAAGGAAAAGGAGAAATATGAAAGTAGAAAGAAAGAGAGAGAGAGGGACAGAGAGAAAATCGTACGCTCGCTTACGATGAAAAAGAAACGGGAACGAATGGACGCGGGGCGTTAGCCTGTAGCGGTATATGTACACACGTTCTACACGATCGTCTTTAAACGATATGTGTTGGTCACTATATTTCTATGATATGATCCAGCTATATAGAGACATGCATATACGTATCATAGAGATATGCATATCAAACTCTAACGTGATTAATTTGAAATTTATTGCTCGAAAGTTAACGTGGGGTTTTCATTTTACTTTTTTGTTATATATACATATATTTTTTTTTTTATTTATTTCTTTATTTATTTTTTTTTTTTTTTTATACGAGATTATACAAATTTATACGATTCTCATAGGATTAATCAATAATTCTTTTTTCATGGGAAATTTTTTAATTTGAATTAATAACAAAGGGATAGAACTCTGTAAAAATATTATTAAAAGAAACAATGTTGCGATATACAAAACAACACATGTACTATAGAGATAAATTACTTTACATACATACATTTTACTTATGTATATATATATGTATGTATGTATGTATGTATGTATGTATGTATGTATGTATGTATGTATGTATGTATGTATGTATGTATGTATGTATGTATGTATGTATGTATGTATGTATGTATGTATGTATGTATGTATGTATGTATGTATGTATGTATGCATGTATGTATGTACGTATGTACGTATGTATGTAAGTAGATAAAAAAGAAAATATAGAAACCTCAAATCGGTGAGACGTTACGCGTCGAGGACGAGGCTGAGGACGAGAGAGTTTCGCCGTTCGAAGGAAGTATCAAGCCGAAGCAAGATCGGCACCGTTTCGCCTTGGATGCTCCACCTACGCGATACCGGATCACCGTGTTGTACTCTAGGATGACGCGTTCTCATTTCTTCATTCGCAGCTATCGTCGTCATTCTCGTCGTAGTTGTCGTGGTTGTGTCGTGTGCGCGCGCTCATTGGCCCGAAACCGAGTCTTCTAACGACGACGATGACTTTCACGGAATCTACGAGAAACGACGTTTCTAACTGTTTATCAAAACGAACGATCAAAATGTAATTACATTAGTACGCACGCACACACACACACACACACACACACACACACACAGAGAGAGAGAGAGAGAGAGAGAGAGAGAGAGAGAGAGAGAGAGAGAGAGAGAGAGAGAGAGAGAGAGAGAGAGAGAGAGAGAGAGAGAGAGAGAGAGAGAGAGAGAGAGAGAGGACTATATAACATGATCGAATTACAAAACTTCTTGTTGTAATTAGGAATTATACAAAATGTAGGAATAAGTAAAGTTAATCCGATCTTATGTTCCACTCTGTCTCTATTCACACACACACACACACACACACACACACACACACACACACACACACACACACACACACACACACACACACACACACACACACGCACGCACGCACGCACGCACACACGCACACATCTATGTACGTAGAGATAAATGCAAGAGCATGGTTAGATCCAGTAGAACGTTCAAGCGAGCGATCGTTCACGTTATCTACTAATGCGTGCTACACGTTTTTGAGATCAAGAGACTTCGGAATGGACCTTTCGCGATCCGGTTTCTATTGTGCAAGAGTCGATATATTAATGTCCGAGTCAATTCGGTCGCCATACTTTTCCTCGTTGAATAACATCGTACTACTAGTAGTGGACTTTCCAAGTCTGAACACCGAAGGGATTAATATAGCTATCTTGAGAGTAACTTACGGTTTCTGATATATGTATGAATCTATAATATATACACACACACATATATATACATATACATACATATATATATACATATATATATATAGACAATACGGAAAGCCAAGCGCTATAGTTCTTAACACGCCCCACCTAGAGAATACTTTTATAGGAGGATCGATGGCTGTTTGCGATTAAAAGCGCGACGATTTGATTCACGAGTGTGAAAAGTAAAAAATGAGTGATCTCTCGCATGACGTAACGTAAGCGAGCAAGCAAGCGAACAAATGAACGGACGAACAAACGAACGCTCGATTTCAAGTAGGTCGTAAACGATCATAAAAGGCTACGCGTCTCGTTATTACATTCTCGATCGCTAATCTTCAGCTATCCTGAGAAACGTGCATCCTTGACGTTGCATATCTCCTTGTCAGGGACGGAACGATTTTCGTTGTGGGAACGACGTCGCATAGAGTTAAAGATCGCACTACAATACAAGCTTAAAGACTAACTTGGTGTTATCGTCAAGAATCATCGAATGCGCGTAAAGCCTCAGACATTTATCAATTAATTTAACGAGACACGTGCATTGGTATAATATAACTATATCTGCCTGTATTCCTGCGCGCGTCTATGTAATAAAATAATGTATGAGTGACGAGTACAGAGCAAGCACGTAAGTGCATAATCCGTACGCATGAGATGCGCGCACGCGTTCAACGTTACGTTGCGAAAATCGCACGGACGTGTCCTCGTCATTGGTGTCATGAAGAGGCAGAAGGCGGAGGAGGTAGAGGCGACGAGTCTGTCGGTCTGTTCGTCCGTCCATCTGTCTGTCTGTCTGTCCATCTGTCCGTTCTCTCTCGCGAGCGTAGCTCGCGAAAACACACATACGACATACTCGGCCGTAATCGCTACGCGAGATTGCGCAAGGCTCCTTCGACTCGATCTTATCGTTCCTCCTTCTGTATATATACGTACACTTCTATATGAATGTATACGCATACAATACACACATACATGTAGATTCTACTCGACGCATACCTTCTTGTAATGCGCTCGTGTCCTGCCGACGGTCTGTGTGTAATCAACTCGCACAGTGCACACTCTCTACCCGTCCACTTTGTGCCTCTCTTGGCACACGGAGGAACATAGAGTGAGAGGTGAGAGAGAGAGAGAGAGAGAGAGAGAGAGAGAGAGAGAGAGAGAGAGAGAGAGAGAGAGAGAGAGAGGGCCACACAACTCACGAGCTCTGAAGTCCACACAAGCTGGAAGCTCCCTCGATCCTTGAGACGCGGATAGGCCTAGCGCGACTTATGAATATTGATGAACCTTTCTCGACGCACCGGCTCCTCGACCGCACCTCGATCACTCGTTTCTACCGCGGGAATGATCTTCCTCTTCCTCGTCCCCCGTTCGTCCGTTCGTTTTTTCGTCGTATGTAGAGGGATCGGTCTTGCGACAACTCGATCTCGCGAATTATTTTTTATTTTCTCCTTTTTTCTTTCCATTTATCTCATTAAGAAAGTTTAACGATATATCTTTCATTTTGCTTTTAATTAAAAAGCGATTATGTAAGAAAATAATTATACAAAAGTTTGATTATTCCTTGATAAGAATTGGATGATATTAGTAAAAGAAAAAAAAATATCGTCGATATCGAAGCATCGATAGAGCAGATGGATGAGGATTGGTATCCTTCGAAGAAGCAGTTACTACGCCACTGCAGTTACGTGCACCGATCGCCGCGTCGCACGGCCTCCCGTTCTCCGTTGCACTCGGTATGGCATTCTTTTGGTAGCGGGGATTCGATAGTAGTTAACTTAACTCGCCGCCATCAACCGATCCGCTTGGATCAACACGTATGCGCTCGGATGCGTGCGAGCACTCGCTCGGCGAGTAAGTTACGCGTTCCTCAGAAAAATCAAGACCCGCCACTCTCGAAGAGCTTCTCTTTTATTTTTGAAACAAAAAAAAAAGAGAAGAAAAAGAGACGCGAACCTCTCTTCCGACGTGAACGCTCGAAAATGCAAATGACCCGAAGTAACAGGTACTAACAAGAAGGTGTGAGGCATTCCCTCGATCTCGATCTTCGAGTTATAACTTGTTCCGATAACTCCTTCCGTTCCGAATATCTAAGGTGGAGTGACGAATCGCGTTGCAATTTCCGGCTTGTAAAAAAATAATTCATGGAAAAATATTGACAATCCTTCATTTATATATTTTCTTCAAGTCTTCCATTAAAATCGAGTATCTCTCGAAGTAATTATTGAGCTATTGGTTTTCGTATACCTACTGCATATATCATATTTCCATCCGTGATACATTTTCTATTTCGTACGAAACTGGTGCTGGTATCAGAGCAACTTATTAGTCATCAAATCGATCGATCGGTAGATCGATCGATCGATCAATCAATCGTCGATATCTTGTTTTTTTAGAGGAAGTAAATATTCGCCGAAGCGAGAAAGATAACGATAGAAGTTATGCGGGAGACAGGGCACGATATATTCGAGGTGCATTTCGAAAAGAAAATGCTCTCGGTACTCTCTCGGGCCGTTCGGTCGTGAGACGACAGCTGCTCGCAAGCCGTTCACGAATCGAACCGGTTCTCAACGCCGGTCAAAAATGCCCCACGGCTGGTAATAATAATTTTAATCGACACGCAGCTCAGGCCACTGGGTATCCCCGACTCGCGTCTCGTATATATTCGTGAGATATCAAAGATATGCGCGGCTGGCCCCGCTCGACAAGGCCCACTGGCCCGGGTGAAAGGAAAACGCGCGAGCTCGCGCCTACCTTCGATGAAATAGAGAGACGGAGACGGATACGAAAGATAGAGAGACAGACAGAAAGAGAGTGAGAGAGAGAGAGAGAGAGAGAGAGAGAGAGAGAGAGAGAGAGAGAGAGATTCCACAGAGAACGAAGGCTTCTTGTTGGTACGCAACCACGAGAGGTAAAGTTTTCACGGAATACCACGATGCTTTGCGATTCTAAAGGCTAATATGAGAACAATTATTATAAAACGCAATATTAGCTTTTAGTGTTCGAATAAAATTAAACAAGATAATATAATTGAAAAAAGTAAACAAACAAGCACGGTATCCAAGAAAGAATGCAATAGTATATCTAACGTATTTGAAATATTGATTATGAGTGTTATTAGATAAATATTGTATAAAACAATCTATAGTTATCACAATGTGACATCCTTTGATCTCGTCCTTTATTTCCATTGGTTGGTAGAACGAGGTATGAATAAGATATTAAAAGGAAACTAGGCAATGTTGGTTTAACTTTCTGTCTAGTCTTCTTCGGTAACTTCGTCTAATCGTATTCGATATTGAACCATCGACTTTGTGGTGGAATCATACTCTATCGTTTAGTAACGATCTTATTAATTCAAATCGTTTATATTAGAAAATGTTTCATCTGTTTTTTCTCACTTTTTTTTTAATGCGTTCTTATATACACTTACGTACCGTATATTATACTTACATTTGTGAATTCAATGCATCGTGTTTCTTACGGGAGAAAAGCGGTATCGCGAAGAAAAACACACGTGCGCGAGACGAAGGAAGTGCAATGTGAGATAAGCGAGACGTTTTATACGCGGCGAGAGAGGCTTTGAGTAAAAGAAAAGAAAGACTGAAAGTTCGAGGTACCGTTTTGTTCGTTCGTTCGCTCATTCGTTCGTTCGAGTACTCGTAGTCGAATATTCTTTAAAGATCGACTTTCGTTCATATGTATTTCGTTTTTTTCTTTTTACACACACACACACACACAAATATATTTAACGAATCGAATCCTTTCTTATTCCTTAATAATTACATATATATCAATTTTATGTTCGTTACTGACAAATGTCCGTAAAACGTTCTAATATTCATTCAACTTCATCGATCGTTAAATGAAAAGATCGTGAGACTTTATTGGTCATACGAAGAAAGAGAGAGAGAGAGAGAGAGAGAGAGAGAGAGAGAGAGAGAGAGAGAGAGAGAGAGAGAGAGAGAGAGAGAGATTTTCTTTGAATGATCGACCGTAAAATGCATCGTGAACAATCATCCGTGATAGGAGACGCCGACGCAAGCGGACGTTGTACTTGACTCGCATTTCCTCAACAACGACGACGAGAAAGACACGACGAAGAGGCTGCCGGCAGCAACGTAATACAGTTACAAGCAGCTCGTCTTTTGCGTTTCTTTCACGGTCACACTCTCTGTGAGACCGATCGGGGATTCTGCCTCACTCGACCCGCTTAAAATAGAGCCGTCGTATAGTCCGTGGGTCGTCGATCTCTCTTCCGTGTCACCTGCCACACCGTTTACCACTCGTCTCAAGCTGTGACTTTGAAGTCTGTTGAATGTTTGTCGTGTTAAGAAAAAAAAGAAGAAGAAGCAAAAGAAACCGGAAAAAAATGTTTTTTGCCACGGGAGACTTCCGATCGATACGTATTACGTGCTATTGTAATCATTTTCTTATTTAATCATGTCTTGAATTTTGTGACATTTTAGATCCCAGTTATGGCATTTTTTGGATTGCTTAGAAAAACTCAGATCGTTGTGTTTCTCTCCCGAGATCGCTTCGTCGAGACTGCGATCATAACAGAACTACCGGCACCTTCGCACGCGCTTTAATTCGTTATGATACGCGGTACGTGTAAGACGAGATCGATACACCTGAGAAATATAGTTTTATCTGCAGAACGACAAACTTCCTTAAGATTGAGTTTAAAGAATCCAGTTAAAAATTAATCACTCTGTTGTACTATAACACTTTCTTACGAGAATAAAGCTCGATTCTGACAATTTGTCAACGAAGAAAAAGAGAAACTATGTTATTACGTGAAAAAAGAGCTAACGTTCAATATATTTCGTTATTAGGAAAAATTCATGAATAAAAGGATGAAAAATCATAGGATCATATGGGTACATACGTACATAGATATACATGTATAAAGAGAGGGAAGGGGGCGAAACGGTACATGAACTAACGGCTCAAAGCCGAATCCACGCTCATAGAAGTTCTCGGGAGAGAAGTTACGCGACTTGGAACGACCGAGAAGAGGAGGTATTCAAGACGATGAGGGACGAGGGATAGGAGCTTGGCCAGGAAGACAGAGAGGGAAGGGAAGCAGAGGGGTAGAAGAGGAAGGGGACACGCTCGTTGCACCGTCGGTGGTAACGGCGGGTGGCGTGGCGTGGCCGTGCGATGCTTGCAGGAGTGGGGAGAGAAGACCTTGAGCCGCGTCACGTGACCCCGAAGGTGCATAAGAGTCGGGTAGGGCGCTTGCAGAGGGCCTTGACCTTACGGACGACGCCGCCACCGCCACCGCAACCGCCACCACCATAACCATAGCCATAGCCGCCACCGTGCCCCGACCATGCAACAACTTAGGAGAAGAGCACGATCCTCGACCGTCTATGACTCTTCGTGAAAGACCGCAACTTTTTACGTTATCTCTCTCTCTCTCTCTCTCTCTCTCTCTCTCTCTCTCTCTCTCTCTCTCTCTCTCTCTCTCTCTCTTTCTCTCTCTCTGCCTCATCTGTCGTTTCCATTATCATCCAGTCGTGGCTCTTACTTGCGAACGAGCATGTAACATATTGCGTCTACAGAGACGTCTCTTCTCAAGATCGACGTCTTCGAGTATTCGCTTAAGATTTATAGGGATCGGTAAAATTCACAGGTGTGGTGTATAAATACTAATCCGTAAAACAAAGGATTAAGATAGGATTTCTTTGTTATGGATTTGTTAGACACTCTCTCGAGTAATTTTAAGGACGCTATGTAATATCTGCACAACCGTTGGTACATTGCAGATGCATCGAAAGAATCATAGAATATGTGTGCGACTGTCCCACCACAGACAGACCGCAATGTTCGTGCTTTTTTCTTTCTTACCTTTGCCGACTCTTCATGTCTCTCATTCGTTGAGAAACCATACCGGCGAAGTAGATAGGTTCATTTGTTAATATAAATTTCTATGAACGTTCAACGTTTTAACATCGTCGATTACATACCTTATGTAATATATGTATATTATGTATGTACGTACATACGTTCCTTTGAATTATAGACGAAGTGCACAACTGTGCAGTATCTATCATGGGAATCACGTAGCGTCATCCAAGAGCGTGAATCAATGACCCGAAGATAATATGTGTAAGATGGACGTACAAAAATGGTGCGTGACACAGGTTCCAATCTCCGTGCACGCGGGCAATGACCTTAAATTATAATATTCTTCTTTCCTACGCGCATCTTTTAGAAAATCTTCGTGTTTTTATCGATTTTCCTTTTTCAACGATGTATTTCAATAATGATTTTTTTATCTTTTAATCTACCGTTAATATAACCATAAATCAACGAATTTGAAATATTAATAATTAATAGGCTAATTCTGTTTACATATTACATTTCACAATTCTAATCGATTGTTATATTTATCTTTTTCAGTTATAGAAAAAGGAAGACGTGCGAGGTGACAGAAATCTGATTGGCATTCGCGAAAAATTGGTTGTAATAAACAAATCATCGTAGAGATAGACGGTGGCGATCACAAAATCGGTGATTAAGGGTGCGCTCAGGATGCTGTACAATCTCACGAAGATCGAGAGGATTCGAGTCGCGTTGAGAGCGTACTGGAGTTCAACTAGCTGAGGATGTCGGAGCAAAACGGGCCTGGCGATGGCCCGGGACCTGGTCCAGGTTGGTGGCCGTCAACACAATCCTGGAAGTCGTCTGGTTCCGTCGGATCAAACTCGTCGTCGTCTTCTACCTCCGGTACAAGCGGCGGCTCCACTTCCGTTTCTGCCTCCTGTGCCACCGCCGCCGCCACCGCACCCACCACCGGATCGGCCTCGTCAGTCTCACCGACGTCCTCCTCCACCTGCTGTTCCTCCTCATCTATCGGCAATTCTACGATGACTACTACTCGTTCTACAGAGGCAGGGAAGAACGTTTCCGTAACTGCGATCAATGTCCCACCTACTCATGAAATGCATGACGGTAAAAATAAAATAAATAAAACGCTTTATTATAATGGTTAACGTATAATTAAAAACCACAACGTATAGTAATTATAAAACTCATGAAATTTGTAGGCAAAGGCATCTGTAAGTATCTAGGAGGTCAAAATGGCGTGACGGTGTCCGTAGTTTCAAATTGCGGCTCGGTACTCGGCTGTTCGAGTAGTGCTAGCAGCGTGGGCTCGCATGGCATCGGTATCGGTATTCTCGGTTCAAATGCCACGGATATCGACGACGCGGACGACAGCGACGGTGAAATAAGCAAGATCGACTTCCGTGGTGTCAATCTGCGAACCAAGAAGAAACGAGATATCTCCGTAAATCAGAGCGGTGAGAAAATCGGCGATTGCGATGGCGAAGGTGAAAGCGGAGCTTGCGACGGTAACGATACGTCCCAACAGCAACAACCAGAGAGACCTATGTCATGGGAAGGAGAGCTCTCCGATCAAGAGATGTCTTCGAACACCCTCACTAATCAGGTGCGTACATTAATAGATGATGTAATAACTTGCATTTATATTGTATAGGATATTGTATATGGTTTTTGGTACCATAATATAATTATTAAGATAAATCATGTAATGATGCAACAACGTTTGATTCCTCTACGATGTTGGAAATTAATATAAATATTACGAATATCTGTTTTCGGTAGGATCAACACGAGGAAACGTCAATGGAAGGTGTTCAAGTTTGCAGTGCCAGTCCCGGACCTGTAGAACAAAAGTTTCCGATAAAGCCAGAACCAGACTTTCGGTCAAGTCCAGGATACACGCTTGGTTCTTTTCATGATGGAAATTTGTCTTTAAGTCACAACCAACAATTGCAACAACAACGTGGTATCGAAAATCTTGAACAGACGCAACAGAGCGACCTACCTCTTCTTGTGGGAAAATTACTTGGTGGGTACAACAGTTCTACTCCAAATCACAGTCCGGTTCTTAATCCAAGACATCATTTGACCAAGCACAGTCACACGCGATCACAGGTAATTTAATGATTTTCCTTCCGTTTCCTTGTGTATTTAAAATTTCTTTGCAGTTTGTTTATAAATAGTATTTCTTTTTTGTTTAATTGTAGGTACCATCACCGGATTCCGCGATTCATTCTGCCTACAGTGTTTTCAGTTCTCCGACCCAAAGTCCTCACGCAGCAAGACACTCCGCCTTAGGAGCAGGAAGCCCGATTCCTTCTTCCTCGCTCTCCTTATCTCGACATAGTTTCAATAATTCAACGTCCTCCTTATCACTCTCCCTCTCTCACTCGCTCTCGCGTAATAATTCAGATGCTTCGAGCAGCTGTTACAGTTATGGCTCTTTGAGTCCACCTACGCATTCTCCCGTCCAACAGCCTCGGCATCCGCACGCTCATTCGCAACATCAGCATCAGCAAGTAGCACAAGGTAGTCCTTTACATCTTCCAACGGCTGCTGCTTCGGCCGTGAGCGCGCACCATTATTCCTCTTCCGCACCAGGATCAGAGCTTTCCTCGGATGGACATCCTGGAACGGAAGATCAAGAAGACTGTAGAATACCTGCTGCACCATCGGGTATTTCCACACGACAGCAGTTAATTAATAGCCCCTGTCCGATCTGCGGTGATAGGATCAGTGGATTTCATTACGGTATCTTCTCGTGTGAATCGTGCAAGGGCTTCTTCAAGAGGACCGTCCAGAACCGCAAAAATTATGTGTGCCTTAGGGGTGCAGGTTGTCCCGTTACCGTTGCCACAAGAAAAAAATGCCCTGCTTGTCGATTCGACAAATGCCTCAATATGGGAATGAAACTCGAAGCGATCAGAGAGGATCGTACTAGAGGTGGTAGGAGCACTTATCAGTGTACATATACTTTACCGGCAAATCTCGTCGGTAGTCCTGCGAATAATATGGCGGCAGGTGATAAGATGAACGCTGCTGGTAACTGCAGTCCTGCACCGCCCGGTAGCGAACATCATTATTCCGTTAGACATCATTCGAATCACTCATATAAAGTACAAGTAGTACCACAGCTTTTGCAGGACATCATGGATGTGGAACATCTTTGGCATTACAATGACAGTGATCGTATAACTGGTATTCAATCTGGTGTAATAACTTCGGGTGGAACTAGGAGCGCTCCTGGCAGTGACATGTTGTTAGGAAGCGGAAACAGTGGAGGTGCTCCTGCCGGTCGAAGTGGATCCGCTACCAATGGGTCTGGTACCGACTGTCCCACCAACGGACATGGTAGTAACAATATTAATAGTAGAAGAGAAGATAACACCACAAGACCCTGTTCAACAGGCTCGGCTTCCACTGGTAGCCATGAACAATTGTCCGCTAACACTGGTAACGTTGGCAACTGTAATTCCCAAATGTGCGGAAATTCTAATGGCAATTCATCGCAACATCCGGACTTTCTTTCGAATCTTTGCAATATTGCCGATCATCGTCTATATAAGATAGTTAAATGGTGTAAGAGTTTGCCACTTTTCAAAAATATTTCTATCGATGATCAGATCTGTCTACTGATCAATTCATGGTGCGAGTTGCTGCTTTTCTCTTGTTGTTTCCGTAGTATGAGCACTCCTGGTGAAATAAGGGTATCTCTCGGCAAGTCGATCACATTAGAGCAAGCAAGGCAACTCGGTTTAGCGACTTGCATCGAGAGGATGCTCGCTTTCACCAATAATTTGAGAAGGCTAAGGGTGGATCAATACGAATACGTAGCGATGAAGGTAACTTTCTTCGATCGAATTATTTTTCTTTGGCGATTAGTTAAAGACCATAAGAGTCGATTAATTAGATATTTTCTTTTTATTTCTGTTTTTAAACGAAGGTTATAGTGTTACTTACGTCCGACACCAGTGAATTAAAAGAACCCGAGAAAGTTAGAGCTTCTCAAGAAAAAGCTTTACAAGCACTTCAACAATATACTATTGCCAGGTATCCAGAAATGCCTGCCAAATTTGGTGAATTATTATTGAGGATTCCAGATTTACAAAGAACGTGTCAGGCAGGCAAAGAATTATTGAGTGCAAAACGTGCGGAAGGAGAAGGCAGCTCATTCAACCTATTAATGGAATTATTGAGAGGTGATCATTAAAACCATTGCCAGGACAGTGAACAATGCCGTGAGTTATTACCATTGATTTTAATTTGCCTTTTATACAAACTATTTTTCTGTTCTTTTCTATGATAATATACGATCAAATATGTTTTCAACAAATATTTTCAATTATATTTTCTCTTTCTAGATTCCATGCTTATAGGGTCCATAAGCTTAGGGAATTGGATTCGCTAAGTAAATAGAAAAAGCTGTTAAACTAGTACCAGATGACTGGAATATACGCATGGTCCATAATATTAGCACTTGGTGAGGGGGGTACGTACGTTCGTGTAAGCCTAGCTGAATATTGGAAAGCTAAAGTCTAAAAAAGAAAAGAAAAGAAAAAAAAAACTTCTCTCAAAATGCTTCCATACTAAACTCGCATGCCCGCTGCCTTGAACTATATCAATTTCGATGCGGCCTAAATTATGCTCGAAATGTTCAGCGTGCATGTAAATGCAAATGAGACTGAAAAAATAACTGACGGTGACACACAGAGCATTTACTTTTACAATAATGAGCGTTGTACAAAAAAAGTTGGTATGATGTAGCATTAACATGTTACGATCTATTTAGATAGGTCAAATTCGTCCCATTGCCTGCTGTACAATAATGTGTATAGTCCGCAGTTGGGACGGAAATTACCTTTATTCATGATTGTAATAAAGCAACCAGTATTTTATATTGTTTTCTGCTTACTTAAGAATATGGCATAATAATGTCTTATATATATCCCAGTTACAAAAGTGTACTTAAAACATCAGTCGACCAATTGCTTATTTATAAGGTAGTTAATCGAATAATAATTCATAGTTAGTAATACTTAGTTAGTATGTATCCAATGGAAAAAGCGATTATAAAAGCTCATATTACACTTGTATTCTTTTACATGACATAACGTTACAGCAGTAATAGAATTAATCTTCTTTAAATCAGAGCAGGCACAAATATTCACCCAGCTTCATAAAATAGTATTTACAGTGCGCTTGGCAGCTAAATTACAATACATACAAATAAACTTTTGTTAAAAGAAACAGTAACTATATTAAATTGCCATGATGCTCCAATAGGTATAAATATTTAGTTTACAATACATAACGGTTACATAAGTTGAATTAAACAAATTAGATAGGCAAGAAATATTTCATTTTCTCGCCTATTTTTCAACGACAATGCGTTTGAAAATGTTCGTTAAAGCGATGTTAATTATGTAAACTTTATTTCAAGTGGTAAACAAAGGAAGAAAACAAGAATAATGGTAATATTCATTTCGTACGGATATCCGATAATAATTATTTGCTGTCAACATGTGATTTGGAAAAGTCGACTTATGTTTTTCGTAAAAAAAAAGAATTTTAATATCATAGTCATTAATTTACAATACAATTTGTTTGCAAAATCTTAATCTAAAATAAAGTGGTCCAATAATGAATACAAAATATGTTAAAATTACGGCTAAAATTGATACTACATGACATTTTTTGGAAGAATATATTATCTAAAATGTTAACAAACGAGGATGGTAATCTTATTGCTACTGCAGTTTGTCGAGTATATAACAAGTTTTTTTCTTAAAAAACAGAAAATAAACAAAAATAAAGCAAAAAAGATAAATTGGAATATTAAAAATATACTATTTAAATTTAACATTTATTCTAAATGTTTCTGTTTCAATTTATGCACATGATTAACAAAGTATCAAATTATTAAAGTGCTTTATGACAACCAGAAAGTAATAAAGATTGGTAACTTCAGATTTAACGTTATAATAATATATAGCACAGCTTTAATTGTATATTATATTATATATTATATTATATATATATTATATGTATGTATGTATATATATATATATATATATATATATATATATATATATATATATATATATATATATAATGTGCCAAAAAGTGGACGTTGTTATCACTATTGTAAAATGCTCTGTAAATCATAGAACTTTATTATTATATTGTAAAAATCTTATATATTTCTGGTACCTTTATACATTTGTTTTATTGAAAACATATTTATTTTGATATAAATAGACAAATTTGTAGTGTGCAAAAAGAATTACCAATAATATAAATAATATATATAAATATATATATATATATATATTATTTATATAAATATATATATATATATACATATATATATATATATATATATACATATATATATATATATATATATATATATATATATATATATATATATATATATATATGATTGATCAGTGATCTTTGTAGATGACAAATTTTATAAAAGAATAGAAATTACTATTTATCGATAATGCTTTTACGAGACTGTCATATTGATGTATTGTTCTTTTTTGTTATAGAGAGCCCGATTTGTATTCAGGTGAATGATTAGCACCAAAAACAATGTTTGATCTCAGGATCAATTTATATATAGGGATACAGTTAATTTGCAATACTTAATTTCTAATATAGGTTATACGAACTGTCTTCCTCTATTTTTTATTTATATAGTTCCATTTTTATAAAATGTCAATATTAATCACTGATTTTTAATGTATATCTGCATATATATTATGTTCATGATAACTGGACCACCTATATTATAAATTATTACTCAGTAATTATATTACCTTATCATCTTATAATTATATTTTGTATATGTCAATTTTTTAAACAAAGCTGGTAACACAATACATAACTTAGCCAGTATTTTGAACAATTCATAATGAATTGGTATTAAAACAAATGACAAAGCAAATGTCTAATACAGTTAGTTATTTAGAACAAGGCGGCGAAAGTAACTTTGTACATATAAAGAGAAATAATATTTTGTGGTATTGAGTGTATGGGAAATGGATGAGACAGAAGAAAACTAATAGCACATCTAATAACAAGTTGATTGTTCAACTTAAAAATAGAAGAGTATGGAATACATTTATAAAATGATAAATATTTGTCTGTTAAAAATGACTATTTTCTATGTTTATGTTTGATAAAAGTTATGTCTCCATATTTTAATGAAATAATTATACTTCAAATCATATTAATTGACTTTATTTTAAGTTGTACTTCTTTATGCGTGAAAGAACAAACCTTGTGTAATTTGTAAAAGATTAAAATAATTCAGGCTATAGTCCAAATTAGGAAAACCTACATCACTTAATAAGTCTCCGGTCTGACACATATATGGCAACACTGTTGACAGACCCATGTCATTTCTGGATAATATCACCTTCAAACGATACGTATCAAAATTTCATGACATTTTGACAATTAGTTTACAGGTTACAGTAGTTTAGTGACCCCAGTTTTGTAATTTTCAAAATAATGGATAAAAAAGAATTTTGTGTATTAATTAAACATTGTTTTTTGATGGGGAAAAATACTGTTGAAGCCAAATAGTGGCTTGATAAGCGTTATGGAGACTCTGCACCAGGGAAATCAACTATTATTGACTGGTATGCTGAATTTAAATGCGGTCGTACAAACGATGATGCTGAACGCTTTGGTCGCCCAAAATCGGCAGTTGTTCCGGAAAACATTATATAAAAAACATGTTATATAAAAAACATGTCCATGTTATATAAATAGTCTTCCGTTCTTCAAGGATATAATCACTATGGAGAAAAAAGTTTATATTTAATATTATAAAATATAAAGATTCTTGGAAATCTTTTCACCAATTGTGACAATATTGGGATGAAGCTGTATAACATTATTGAAGTTTGCAGTTGTCAAAGAGCTTAGATATGATAAACTATAACATCTATTTTATACAAATACGCGCATGTGAAATATGTAAACACAACAAAGATAATATAAAAATTCACATCATACATCAATTATATTGAATACAAAAATATGAACCAGAAAAAGATTAATATTAAACAGATGTACTTTAGAAATAATTTTATAGATACTTGCATACAATATTTTTTTTATTAACTATATTATCCAATGCTACAAAAGATTTACCTTTATAAAAAATTCTTGTAAGAAATGTGAAATGAAAGATTAAGAAAATTTAATGTGTCATAATCATCAGATTCAATGATCTCTGTGAACGTTGTATAGCAAGTTATGAATCTTAATTTAGATTTGCATATACGTTGATACACAAGATAAAAATTATTATGCAATAGGTCTCTTGTGCACATTTCTCACAAAAATGATATATTTGATTTGAGAAGAGAAGCAGATTTAGCTATAAAAAAGGAGAAACAAATACAATACAGTTGCGTGTAATTACAAAAATATCGCATTTCCAAGGATGGTAGCTACATATACGATGGAGAGTGGCTATACAAGAAAGAACATCGTTAGAATGTAGTTTTATACGTACACACACAAATAATACTTATAAAATAAAGATCTTTTTACGAAATTACGTGTTCTTCATACTTCTGTATGATTTTAGTTAATAATTTGGTATATATTTTTATTCTTTTTACTTTCCTTTATTCATAATTATACATATTTTAATAATCATTTTATGAAATATATTTAAGAATATAAAAACTTAATAAATAATAATCTCGGAAATATTTATGCGATATCACGAATATTACATGGAATATTACATTTGATTTTATAAAGTTTCAGAATCTGTTATAACTGTTTTTTTTTTTTTACGTTGGTAACACTGAATGTTGGTCTTGTGATCATAGCAAGTGTAAAAGCTGGAGTAGGTACAAGTATAAAGTCATTCATTTTAATCGTTTAAGAATTTTTTATTAAATTCGTCATCGCTTAATATCGACGGCAGACATGGTGGAACGGGCAAATATTAAAGAAATTATTCCAGCGTTACCCGACGAGAAAATTGGTAAATAACCTTGATAAAATTAGCTTTATAAGATGATAATGCCACTCCCAACATTTGAAATCATATGAAATATCCTATTGCTTATTATTTATTTTGATATTTTCTTTTCTTTATTGAAACATTTAAATATTTATATATAAATTATTATAGATATGCTCGCCGCTACGAGTGCTCTTCAGCAGCAAGCAGCTGAAATAAGAAATCTAAGAATTAATTGGCAGTCATATTTACAGTAAGTATATTTTATTTATTTCAATGTAATCTAAATAATGTACTAACAAACATCTTTGTATAACAGATCGACATGTAATATATTTATTTGGTAATGATTTAAACCATATGTAACATTACATTATTTAACTTATAATAATATATACAAACATATTGTAATGTTACATTTATTATTTTTTACTTTATAGATCACTAATGATACCTAAAGAAGATTATGACTTTATAGTAGCTTTTGATACAAGCGATCCTCATGTTCGGGAAGAAAAACTAAAGGAAAATCCACATCAAGCTGCAAAGACTTTTCTCAATCTTCTTGATCATATTTCAAAAGAACAAACAACACAATATATTCTTACAATGATAGATGATATGTTGCAGGTATTTAATTTATAATTATACAATTTTTTATATATAAATATTTTACATCAATGTCACGTATTTTACAAATAATTGTTATTTTTACATTCAAATGTTTTTATGAAAAATCTTATTTTATTAGGAAGATCGTAGTCGTGTTGAAATATTTAGAGAACATTCTTCACGTAAACGAGAGTCAATTTGGGGACCATTTCTTAATTTATTAAATAGGCAAGATGGTTTTATATTAAATATGACTTCTCGTATTATAGCTAAGTTAGCTTGTTGGAGTCATGAGTTAATGGAAAAAACTGATCTCCAATTTTATTTAACTTGGTTAAAAGATCAACTTAAATTGAGTGTAAGTTTGTCAAATTTAATATCTAATAAAATTAGATATTAAAAATTACAATGCATGGTAATAATACTTACATATTTGGAAAAAATCTAAATAAATTAGAAGAATTTTGTTATTTAACTCATAATTTGTTCCAGGATATTAGTAAAGCTTTTTCTTTTATATTTATGAACATTATTTGCTCTAATTATATCTTGCTTTGCTATCTAGTTTAGATAATACATTTATAATGTATGCATAAGCAAGGCACCTACTATTAACATATTATTTAGATTAAAATGTGCTTTTGTGAATTAATCTGATATTATTATGAGAGAGTATTTGATGAGTTGTATGACAACTTTAATTTTAACTAAACAATTAAACAAAATATAATTTAGAAATCGTTCTTTTAATCTTACTTGTCTTTATACTAAATGCTTGGTAAATCATATTATTTGATATATTTGTAGTATCAAATATGTTACAAATTAAAATTTTTTAATTAATTTGATTAATACATGTGGGAATTTGAAAGAAAACTAACAAAATTTATATTTAACAATTGAAGTTCACACTCTTTTGATAACATTATTTCTACTGCTTTTTATATGGTGAAGGGTAAAATGATTAGTTATATTAGGAGTAGAATATTTCAAAATATCAGATGGGGTTTTAGTTTGAAGCTCTTCAGGAGACAGATTTGCATGCAGAAGTAACGCAGGATAATTCTATGGAGGAGGCAGGGGAGGCCAATGAACTGCACGAATTACATAATCCGGTTGGTTTTGCAATAACTAATTATAACTACTGATATTTGAAAAAACTACGTATGAAAGAAGAACAGGGAGCAGAATTATTCATTAAAGCACAAATAAAATAAAATTTGGAGTTACCAATTAATTATAAAAAATAGGTGCCACAACAGCTGCCAGTTTACATTAATTACTAAGTTCTTTACAATAATATTTATCTTATTAATTGGATTAATAAAATTAATTATGTGGAATAGGTTTTTGATTTTATACTCTTTATATAACTAAACAATTTTTTTTGAATGTGTATCTATATCTTTTTGTTTGTTTCTTTTTCTGCTTTTTTAGATTTTTACCTACATAAAGTAATTAATCCATTCTTTAATATATTGAATGTAAATTGAATGCTGTTAGTTTACATATGTCAATTATTGTTATAGAAAACTTATATTATTATCTGGTTTTTGATTATTTAGAATAATGAATACATTCAGTCTGTCGCACGATGTCTTCAAATGATGTTGCGCGTAGATGAATATCGTTTTGCATTTGTCTCTGTTGATGGAATTTCAACACTTTTGAGTGTCTTGTCTGGCAGAGTAAATTTTCAAGTACAATATCAACTCATTTTTTGTCTATGGGTACTTACATTTAATCCATTACTCGCAGAAAAAATGAATAAGTACGTAAATTTAAAATATATGAAATGTATAAAGTTTTTATGAGTATTTATTAATTTTTTTTATATATATAACTGTTTTTTTACAGATTTAATGTTATACCAATTCTTGCGGATATATTAAGTGATTCTGTTAAAGAAAAAGTGACTCGAATTATTCTCGCAGTATTTAGAGTAAGATAAAATAGTACTTAAAAATATATGGATATTATTCAAATTATTATATTTTTTTAATTTAATTATATTTTTAACAGAATCTTATAGAAAAAGTTGAGGATGGCCAAGTAGCCAAGGAACACTGCATTGCCATGGTTCAATATAAAGTATTGAAACAATTATCTATTCTGGTACAGCGTAAATTTGATGATGAGGATATCACGGATGATATAGAATTTTTGAACGATAAATTACTAGCATCTGTACAGGACTTAAGTTCATTTGATGAATACTCTACAGAAATAAAATCTGGTCGTCTTGAATGGTCACCTGTTCATAAATCTGGAAAATTCTGGCGGGAAAATGCTAGTCGCTTGAACGAAAAAAACTACGAACTTTTACGCATCTTAGTTCATTTATTGGAAACAAGTAAAGAACCTATTGTTTTGAGTGTAGCTAGTTTTGATATAGGAGAGTATGTGCGTCATTATCCACGAGGAAAACAGTAAGTTAACCTGATCATTTATAATTACGTATTATATTATACTGTTTTGTAATATAAATCGTATAAAGTACTTAAATTTAACAGTGTTATTGAACAATTGGGTGGTAAACAACGAGTAATGCAATTATTGGGCCATGAGGATCCAAATGTAAGATATGAAGCTCTTCTTGCTGTTCAAAAACTTATGGTGCACAATTGGTAAGAATATAAAAAATGAAGCTAAATAAATTTAATTTGTAATAAATTGCATTTTATGTATAAACATTTTTTTTAGGGAATATTTAGGAAAACAATTAGAAAAAGAACAAACTGGAGCATCAGGAACTAAGTCTGGAGCACAAATTCCTGCTAAGGCTTAATATTTTTCAATAGTGGATAGCTATTTATCTCTTAGATAAGCAATCGTATAAATGCTTACATCTTTTATCAAGTATTGATCTTGTACGGTTACGTGATATATAATTTACTATCTGTATAAATCGATATCAGTATGTACTAATATTATGTACAAAAAGCTTAATTTGCAACAAGACAAGATGAGATAGTACATAAAAAATGTTCTATTGTCTTGTTATTCCATTAAATCTGATTCATTACTTCCATATATAAATTATTAATGAATCAGTTTTATGTACATATATAAAAATTCTTTAAATGTAAATGTTGTATAGCCACAAATATTTATGTGTGGTACGATCGTATTACTAGAGTAGCATATAACAGAGTTTTAAAATTTAAGGAATGTTAGAAAAAATGAAAATATATGCCAATGTTAAAATATATATCAAATATAATTTTCTTCATTTTTCTACAAATGATAATTTGACATTAATATTACAGCAAGTAAGTTGAGTTACAAGGTATTTAAATATATAAGGAATATCAACTTCTCTCACAGATTCGTCATCTCCACAAAGTCTACACTTTTGCTTTTTTTCAGTTACACCTGTTGGGTTTATTGATAATTCTAACACTGGTCCTAATAATGTTCCACACTTCTGACAAACTAAAGCCTAGAAAGTAACATTTTATAAATAAATAAATACATACACACAGTTAAAAATAAATATCTTGAATTAGGATATAAAAGAAACAATTACTTACAGTTGTTTTATCAGAGCAATGGAAAAGCCGATCCTGAAGAAGAAATGAACAACCATGAGATATTAAAGAATCTCGTTCCATTTCTCCAAATCGAACACCACCACCTCGTCGCCGTCCTTTTATCGGTTGTCTCGTTAAGACATCAATGGGACCAGTACTCCTTACCTGTTAAAAAAAAATGTATTTTCACGTAATTCATATCAACATTATAATTAACCAAAAGATACAAACCTGCCATTTGTCCGAGACCATATGACGTAATCTTTGATAATGTACAATTCCAAAAAATATATCAACTGTCATTTCACGTCCATCAATACCAGAGTACATTCTTTCAGTACCATAATAATTATAGCCTCCACGTTCTAGTAATTTTCCAAAGAACTCAACTGCTGTTTCGTTCTCATCAAATCTAAATGGTGTTGCATCATGTACTAATCCATGTACAGCCGCAGACTTTCCAGCCATTACTTCGATCATCATAGCTTCAATAAAAACGACAATAAATTTTACTTTAGATTCAAAGATAAGTTTTTTTTAAATATAAATAAACTATGTTAATTTTTAGTCTTAATTACCTATTGTCATACGACTTGGAAAACCATGAGGATTGAATACTATATCCGGAATTAAACCTGTCTCAGTGAATGGTAGATCTTCAGCTGGCCATTTTTGTGAACAAATACCTTTTTGCCCAGCTCTTGAAGCAAATTTATCACCAACACTTGGATTCCTCTGGAAGTATTACTTGCATTTTTATAATTATATTGAATAAATTAATAACGAAAAAATGTATTATACAAACTGGAATACGAAATGTAATACAAGCTCTTCTTGGAGTATTACTATTTAAAGTACCACATAATTTTACATTATCTATGTATATATCTTCTTTTCCGTGATATTTGGCAGTTACATAATTAGATTGTTCAGCGTCATAGTAACTAAAAGAAAGATTAAATATAATTATAATGTAATATAATATAATGAGCAGAGCATATGGTAACATACTTTCATAGGTTATTTAATTATGATAATAAGTATTATTTATTATTAATCATTTACCAATAAAAATAATCATTTTCTTTAAACATAGAGCCAGGCATAGGTAAGCCATCAGTATCTAGCTTTTCTGCGAGAAAAGGTTTATTTGGATCTCGTGCAAAGTAACTTTTCTGGTCTTTCAAATCTATAAATTCTGATTTATAAACCATTCCGTGTGCAAAACCTCGATCATAGGCAGCTTTGTTGATAATCATTGCATCTTCCATATCATATCCCTAAATAGTTAATATTACTATCTCTTAATAATTATTACAATGATCACCATATAGCATATACTTACTGTATATGAAACGACAGCTACAATTGCATTGGTACCCATGGCAAAATCGTCTAAATTCATTTTATCATAATGCATTGGTCTGAATAAAGGACTTGCAGGTGTTTGTAACCTATACAATTTTGTTTCAGATTGTTGTTTCCATGTATGACACGGTGTACCCATTGTTTGTTTACCCATCTATAAATCATTGTATTGTTAAGATTTGATAATAATATTAATTTCTTCTTATTCTAGCTGTACGCAAGAAGACTTACTTGACACTGATACATATTTCTTGGACTTTGGTTACAGTCTGGCATAGGAATAAGACATGCTAAGTTACTTAAAAATGAGGTTTTTGCTAACTCTTGATGAGAAGTTAGCTGTAAACATAAAATATACATTAATATATAAAAAAAATATCTATATAGTCATATTAAAAGTAAATGTGTACTAAAAGAATATTTACACCATCATAGGCTTCTTCTGGTGTGATACAAATATCCATATAAACTTGTTCAAATGTTCCAATAAGCTCTGTTTTTTTAGCAGCTAAATTCATTACTCGTCTCATCATACGTGCAGGATTAGTGAATAAATATAATCCTGGGTATTGAGCTGGTACAGTTTTCTTTGGAATTAATACTATTTCCATTGTAGAGGGTACCTAAGATTTAAGTCCTTGTACATAAATAAACCATATACTATAATTTTCTTAAATTACAGATAAATTACTTAATCAGGATTACATACTTCTTTGCCTTTTATCTTAAGTATTCTTAAATTATCTGATACTCTGTTTATTATATTGTCTTCAATAAGGCCAATTAATTTTCCATCTAACATAACAGTATATGAGTCTTTCCAATTATCAGCGATGGAAATAGGTAACATTCCAAGATCTAGTAATACTGTTGGTATAGCAGCTTTTAAATTAGAGTTTGGATGTTTTGTAATAATACAATTCATAGTTAAATGATTCAGTAAACCACACGGGGTACCATCCGGTGTATGTACAGGACAAATAAATCCTAGAATAATTAAGATTGTAAATATATAAAAGATGCCAAATAGTTTCATAGAAAATTATTTATAAAGCATAATAAATTATTACCCCAAGCATCAGGTAAAAGTTGTCTGGTTTCTGTAGTTCTCATTCCTTGGAAAAAGGAGCCTCTATGAATTGCACGAAAATGACTCATATAGCGCATTCTATTAATATTTTCTGCAACTATTGTAAGTCCACTAGTCTGCATCAAGCCTAAGCCTGTAGGTGTTCTTAAATTTCCAGTAGATAAAAAATTTTCCATTTGTGATTCAAGAGATCCTCCATACTTTGTTATATGTAACATCTCCTCTAAGTTAATATACATACAATTATCAAAACTGTGTTTTAAATGTATTAAAAGTATTTGAAATAAACAGTGTTAACAAACTTACGCAATGTTAAAGCATATTTAGCATCAGCGTTTTTGGCACGTTTCATAATTAAAATCCTAAGACCTGTAAGATATCCATATAATTTCTCTTTTAACACTTGTAAATATAAATGGCCACCTAATAAACACTCCTGCATCATTACAGAATCAGCACCTTCTACAGCACACTTATTATTAGCAACAGCGAAAAGTTTTTTTGTCATAAATGCAAGTAAATAAAATTTATCTAATGGATCATCTAAATGTATAGTAATGCAATGCCTGTAAATGGAAAATATAATAATGCTAGAATATATAAGCAAATAGATATCATTGATAAGTAAATAGAAAATTTACTAAGAAAATAATTACTTTATAATAAAATCACAAACTTCTGTATCACTTGAATCTTGAGGTAGTTCAAAAAATTTAACTCGAAACATCTTTCCAATATATGCTTTACATTGTTCATGTGTATGTAAGTCTTCTTCATGTACTGCACGTAACATATTTAAAATACAACCTCTATAGTACAAATCATCTTCACAACCAGCCATTAGGGCATTGTATATAAAAATATCAGAAACATCAACCAAACACTTCAATATTAAGATGAGAGGTGTATAGTATAGAACTTTTCTATGTGTAAACATTAATTTTACAGAACCATTAGTAACATAATGTAATGTATTATTCTGCAAAGGAAAAATAAAAATTAATTAGAATATAAATAGAATGATTTATATTTACAATGATAATGCTTTTACTGATGTAGTATTATCATCTCGAACACTTCTTAAAAGCAATCCAAGATCACTAAACTGAACACCCCGAGCTTTCCATCCTGATCTTCGAATTGCAATAGGATAATTTCTTCTTGTCATCAATAACATACGTATGAGTCGTTCATGTCCTTTAATTATAAAATAGCCACCCCATTCTTGTTCATGCTCTCCATGAGCAATTAATTCATTAGGATTCATTTTATTAAGATGACATCTATTAGACTGTAAAAAATATAATTAATTTTCTATTATAGAAACTTTAGTATACAAACTGCGTATTCTAAAAATGTATACCTTGACCATAATAGGTATATCTCCCAAATCTTTTTCAAGTACTTCTTGAGAATTGCCATTAACAGACCATCCTAATTTAACTGTTATTTTTCCTTTGTAAGTGGCACCTCTTTGTCTACACTCTGTAGGATATATTTTATAATTTTTTACACCAATTACATTAGTAGGAACAGATGGTTGATGAATCGTTACATTATCTATCCATAACATAATTTTATCGCCACTAGCAAGTTGAAGATAAACTGGCAATATATCTGTAACTGCTTCAGAAAGTCCATCTTCCAACATATAATTAAAAGAATCTATATGTGGAAGTCCTAAACTTTGTAATAACTGAAATATGTACAAGGTATATATATATATATATGTATATACAAATATAAATATTAAATAAAAAATAATTTTTGAATTGAAATAAATGTTATCTTACAGGATTTTGTATATCCGGAGGTACACCAAAATCTGGAGAAGTATTGGTTAATTTTGGTTCAGATAACATTTTTATTAAGTAAAGAAACAAAATAAGACTATATTTTACGTATGAAATGTAATTGTCATATATAACACTTTGTCTAACCTTAATATGTCGAATGAATGCAACACGTGCAGGAAAGGAAAAAATCGGATGTTAGTGGGAAAAATTGTTAGGTTAGTAGTATTGATAGATTAGGTTATAGATGCACCGTCGTATCATAAGGCATTACTTATGTCACGTGACATAAGTGCTATAGGTATAGAGAGGCAGGGAGGGCTAATGTAAAGTCCCTTAGAAGAATATCTGCAATGCTGCGTAGAATGTGTTCTCTACCTCACTCAAAAGCGTATATATAATTTTAAGAACCTCGGGTATATAAATTTATAAAATTCTTAAAATAAATTTAGAATTAAAATACATGCATAAATTCATTATATTATATACATATTTTTTGTATTTTACAATAATGTTTTATAATTAAAAATTGTTGATATGCAATAAAACATACAAAATGTAACCAGCTTTTATTTTAACTATGCTACATGTATTCGTTCGATGGTTCCTTATTATTTCTTTCTATTCATTATGTACGCTTTATATTAGTGCTGCCAACTTTAAATTAGTCAAGGAAAGAAAAGTAAGCGGATGACATTTGTATCTTCTGCTATCTGATATCTCTGTTCGATATCTCTGTTTAATAACCGGTGTAAAATAATATTACTTTTAGTTATGTATAATTTGGGTTTTAATTTTTAATTACATACAATTTGCAGGATAGGAAATCATTGTAATAATATTGAAGTATTACGGATCATATTTCTATATAAATCTGAATAAAATATATATTCTACAAATTATGGAATTTTCCAATTTTATTGAAACATAAAAAATAAAGATATGTATTCTATAAAAACACCTTCGCTTCGTATCGACGAAGCGGATTTGAAATGTAAAAATGGTTGTGGTTTTTATGGCAACGCAGAATGGGAAGGCTATTGCAGCAAATGTCATCGAGAACATTTACAAAAGCAACGAGCACAAAGAGAGTATATATCAAACTTACAAACTGTCGACATGTAAGAATATTTTCGTTTATTCTTATGAGATTTTATTTATATAATTCTATTTTGTTATTTATTATTATTGCAGAGATACATCTAATAGAACTTTATCTACTGGATATCATAAACATGAAGAAAAGAAATCTCAACAAGAAAAGAAATATAAATTATTAAATATTTCTTTCAGAAAGCCTACATCAAAGTGTAATATATTTAAATTACTGCTTACTATCATAATATTTTAAATATATTTCTATTATATTTCTTATTATTATATTATTTAAAGTAATATGAATATTATTGTTTATTACAAACAATTCTTTTTTTTATAAAGTACAAGGATGCCAAGAATTACTTTATGAATTAACAAAGGACAATTCAGATCTTGAAAAAGTTAAAGCTGAAAATAGAGATCTTATAGCTTCAATTGTGAAAACACCAGTTGAAAAAGATGTACGAAAATGTATACATTCATTTGTAGTAGATATTCTTCAGAACAAAGATATCAAAAGAATTGAGGAATTATCAGAAATAACACAGAATTTTTATCAAGTGTTTGCTAAACGTTTAGAAAATAGTGTTAAATATGCAGGTATTAAATTCATACCATTTATTATTTGAAGTATTTATTATTAAAAATAAAAATAATTATTTTTACAGATATATCTGCAGATATTAAAGAAAGATTATTAGATTATGTTGAAAAATATTCCATGACATTATTGTACAGAATTCTATTTTGTCCACCATTCACAACAGATGAAGAAAAAGATCTAGCAATTCAAAAAAGGTTTGTATATTGAAGTACATTAAAATAATTATTAGAATATGATATAATAAAATATAAGGTACATTCTTTAAAATTTTATTTGTAACAGAATAAGACAATTAAATTGGGTTAGTGGCAAGAATTTAGAATGTAGAATTCATGAAACAAGTTCTGAAGTTAGAGAACTTGTGTATACATCTATAACAGGTTTGTAGTATAAATTTTTTATAGTTTAATGGTAATTAATCAATAAATATTTCTTTTAGATTTACTAAATATGGATTCTGCTAAAGCTCCACAAGAAAAGTTAGCATGCGTTATTTATTGCTGTAGAAATATATTTTTGTTATTACAACAATCTGTAGGTGGTCCAGCTTCTGCAGATGAATTTTTACCTGCTCTTATTTTTATTGTTTTAAAAGCCAATCCTGCACGACTTAAAAGTAATATAAACTTCATAACAAGGTTTTGTAATGCTAGTAGACTAATGACAGGAGAAGGGGGATACTACTTTACAAATTTGGTATAGTATTCTTTTGTATTAGCAATATTCAATACATGATTGTTTTAATTTATTTGATGATAAAATTCTAGTGCTGTGCGGTATCATTTATTGAAAACTTAACTGCTGAATCTTTGAATATGGCTGAGAAAGATTTTAATGCATATATGTCAGGAGAAAGAGTACCACCAAATACGTGGGAATCAGCACTAATGATGTGTGAAGTGAATATTATTTTTTCTTTTTAATTCATTATCTTAGCTTTTGAATTCAAATAATTATTACTATACTTTTTTATTTCATAAATTCGATTTATAGAGCTTGCACTTGATGTGCGAAGATATAACATTACTTGATAATTTAAAGGCAAAAAATTTAGAAATAATAAATGAAGCAAAAGAATTACAATGTAAAATGACACAATTTAAACAAGATATAGAAGTTAAAGTAGCTACTGCAATTGAGAAATCACCATTATTAATAACACATAGTCAGAGATTGCCTACAAATTTAGATTCAGATAATATTGAAAACTACCAGTTACCTCCGCCTATTATACCTCAGGTAAATACATGAGTATATGCATATATTGGATTAAGTTTATTGCAATTGACTTAATATTTAACAATTTTTACAGGTATATTCACAACCTGTTAATGACCAATCCAATAACACTTCACTGACAAATAATTCAGTTGACTTAAGAACTTCACTGATGGATGATAGTATTACACCATCTCCAACATTTGATTTTCCTTCTTTCACTGGTGATGGTAGTTTAGATGTTAGTAAAGCAGATGATGAAACAAGTCTAATTAGTTTAGATACACAATGTGATTTATTGATGACTGATTCCCAATTACATGAAAAAGATACACCTGATATATTGCTGGGAAATTCAAGTACTTCTAGTGCAAATCTTGTATCATCTATTGAATCAATAGGTCAAGAAGATTATCATGGTTTTACTATACAAGGATCACATATACCAACAATCCCTTGCAGTACAGGTGATTTGTCCATTAATTCTGCAGAATTGTCATCAGACAGTCATTATTCTACATATTTTCATAAGATGTAATACTATTTATAGATTTATAAAATTATTTATTTGGATGATTATTATAAGTTTAAAGAGATACAATTATCAATAGAACAAAGATTAGAGCATTCCTTCTTATGAATATGTATCAAGTATTAATTTAGAATTAATGATTATTATTATCTATTACTATACTATAGTACTTTTGAATTTATCCATTAATAAATTAAATCAATATTTCATTATATTCAGTAAAAGCTAAACAATTATTATCGTTATTGTATACAAATAAAGTGATCTAATGTAAGATTTTAGTTTTGGTCATATATTAACTAAATAGCAAGTATTTTGAATGGATGCAAGAATCCAGGGCAAGTATGAGAGATTTATGTACACTTAAATTTTTTAGTAATATACTTTTTTATTTACTTCGTAATATAATAATTAAATGTGAATGTAATATTTATTATAAAACAAGATACATTTTGCTGGAGTAAAAATTTCTATAGATTGTTCTGAAAATAATTTGGAAATGTAGTAATTCAATATGAATATAGTTAATTAGATTTCGGTATAGTATTATAATTTTTTTTTTAAATACAATATAAGCAGTGAAATGTGTGTGTATATATACATTTTCTATTCTTATTATTAAAACAAAAATATGAAAACATGTATATATTTAATACGGAAATCGACATCGCGAAAGAATATATTTTGGATACCCAAGCTTTAATTAAAACGATTAAAAGATTATTTATTACGCAATTATTTATTACGAAGTATAAAAGATAGATTGCATCGTCTAGTTAACAAATTAAGAACTGATCTACCTAACAAATATTATTATAAATCGTTCACGAGACACAATAGTTATGGAGGAATCCTCATCGAATTGTTTCTCAGATCCGGATTGTGATTCTTTATAAATATTAAACAAAATACTAATCTACAACAATATCATTTTAAATCATGTAGAAAAAGTGAACAGCTTTGAGAGTTGCATAAATTTCGATACTTACACTTTCGATACTTATAATTTTGATACTTATACTTTCGAGATATAACATCACTAAGAAACTCATAAATATATAAATATATACAGTTAAACACGTTCTCCGTAATAAGGCTGGAGATGCTCTCGTTGTCAGTATACGGTTAGCTCTCTAATCGTTTCAACTCTTCAAAACGGATAGAAGATACAATGGTAGTAAGAAAGGAAGACCTCGAAAAAGAAAGTTTATTAGAATTATTCACACGTTTAAGGCATCAATGTCTTTTATAAGTACATCCGTGGAAAAGTTTTCTAATAAAAATAACTTTCTACTGACGTGGATACGATGATAACAATAATGTAAGATATTAGTTTTTTGAAATATGTATTTGTACCATTGGTTATTTCAGTAAAGTATTTAGTAAAGTGGCGATAAAATTTAAAAAAACAATCTGCCGAAAGTGTCTTTGGTTTTTTGTTCTTATCAAGGAACTTTGTCTTTGAACTCTTGTTATTTTATCGACATTACTTTCACAATAATTCTTTTTCTCGAAGTAAATCGAAAAATTGTTTTCATAATGAGATCACTGAGTGTTGAAACACATGGTGTAAATTTATTTTGCTCACTCATAGATATCTGCAGTGGTTTGAATAATATTACGTATTACGGTGGTTTATATAATATTTCAACTGCTCCAAAGAGTGCATAGGAAATGTTCATAAAGAAAGTAGCAGAAGAAGAAAAATTAAAAAAAAATTTTAAACGCGTTTTTTTCGAAACATTTTCTTTTCTAACTGCATAAAAAATTTAGAAAAATCTATTTGACCGATTTAAAAACTTCTTTGTGCGTTCTATTTGTAATTACATTCTCTATGGTATGTTTTATACAATCAAATGATTTGTTCTACGCAATTCTTTCTTTTTAATTAGCCTTTTTGATGAAAAAAAAAAAATTAATTCGAACATGCACCAATTTTATTGAATTTTAAATATTTTGTTTCTATTGTATTAGAGCCATCTACATATATTTAAAGAAAAACTATGGATTTTTTATTTCAGATGATCCTATTTCCAAAGTTTTTGTATTCAACTTGGACTTCTGTTTTTTTTAAGAATCGACTACTTTGTAGCTTATTCATGAAACATCACAGAAGAAAATTTTTTATTACAATATTTAAAAATATGTGTTGATAAATGACAAGAAGAATTTTTACTTCACGTAAAAAAATTTTAATCAAGTATTATAGTTTCTTTTTCTAAATTCAGAAAAATGCGTTTTTCTCACGTATTAACATAAGAATGCATTTACATCACGCATTTACAAGTGATCATTTTACATTTTCATTGTAGTCGACTTCTATTGGATTTATATATAATATATAGTCATTATCACACATTAATTACGGTTGATTGTAGATAGTTTTGAATCTTTGTAAAAAAGGACGATACTAACAGATTTCGAAAGGAAAAATATATATTTACCTATGACGTTGATCGATTTTTAAACGAATTACTTCCTTCTTTTTATAGAATCAAACAAGTTTACCTTTTGTTTCTGAATGGCATATAAAGGGAGATAAGCAGTTCGTCCTTTATTATAACAGTATTATAAAATATTATAATGCATTATATTACACTATATTATATTATATTATATTGTACTACATTGTATTATATTATAGCGTAATCTATATGATAAAATAAATATTTGTACATATAATTTATCATACAATCAGACAAAGCGAAAATTTTTCCTGCAAAACGAACTTCATAAATTTTTTCAAAATTTTCTCTGCTCTCTTATTTTTGTATCATAAAATTATTATATTATGATTAAGTTGTTATATGAAAGAATACATTGAATTTTTATTCATGATAAACTTTCATTTGCATTTTAATTATGTATATATACAAAAATACATTGTATTTATGTTTTTATATTTGCTTATTATACAGATATTATTTAATTATATAAGGATATTAATTATATACGGATATTACTTAATTATATAAATTGCGATATAATATAATGAACAATACATACACAAACATTTACGCACGCACGCACACATGCTCGCATATATTAGATCAGTAAAGTTCCACAGATTTTATTATTTAGCTTCTAGTTTTTTAAAGAATTTTTTTTAAAAGCTCTGAATCATTCTTCTTTATCTTTTCTTTCTTTTACGTAGTTTCAATTTCTTTTTGTGTATTTTTATTGTCATCACAAATCTTGCAAACATTTAAAATTTGTTTGATTACGATGTGATGAATCAGTTGACCAACTGAAAAAAAATTGAATTACTTTTATTTTCCATATTTGTTCAATTTATTTTGATTGAATTTAGAAAGAAGAATCGCAAACTCATTAACCTTTCTTAATATTTTGGTCATAAAATTCTCGTATTGTTAAAACTGGAGGACTGTGATATTTTATAAATTAAATCATATATAAGACACACACTCAAACATAATTAATAGTTTTTATTAAATTGAGTGAACAAATTGAATAGAATACCGAGAATATTGAAACTTCCAAATACTTGAAATAATTTTTATGTCATGTATTTATTATTTTTATAATATCTATATAAATGACAACAATTAGTTTTATTAATACTTCTAATTCTGTATTCTGTTCTTTGTCCATTGTAAAAGACAAAATCAGCGTTTGTTGATCTTTAAGAATTTACTTAATTAAAGCAACGAAAACACATCGTACATGGACAATGAAAGTGGTTAAATTACTTGTGTTCAACTGACGAAGTCTTTGCCCAAGTAGATCAGTATTTCTCTATCATTAAACGAGTATGTTACACTTTCGTTCATCCTTCCGCTTATAAAGAACTATCTGTCTGAATAATAGTTTTTTTTTATTTTAATATTTTGATACAATAATAAGACAGAATAATGTGCTCTTGTCTCGTGACGATTAATGCGATTATTTATTTCGTCTTGGTTATTAATTATTTTTGCAGATTAATACTCTAGCTCGCTTTGGTAAAATTTATCCAAAATAAGGCAAAATTTAAAAAAGAAATTATAATCTGTAAGTAATATTAACGATAAGCATTTAATAATTCAAATTTCGTTTAAATTTCGAATAACTTTCATGTTTTATTCAATTGTAATTGTTGTCAGCATTGATAATATTATTTGACTATAGAATATGGTGTTATTAGTTAATTGTTTATGATGATTACTTCAAGCCTCGCACTGTCTTCGAAAATAATTCCATTTTTTTACAAAGTAGTTCTGATAAAAAAAGAAAAAAAAATTTTCTTAAATTTTTACTTATTTAAGTAATGTCAAGTTCTAACAAAAATATGAAAAATCGATTCGGTACAGTGATTGTAAGGTCGCTAAGGATTTATTAAGTGCGCTCAATTAAACGATTATTACGAGACATATATTTTTCTTAAATTTTTTGTATATGTTCGTTTCAATCATTATTATTATATTTAAGATTAACATGTTTAATCCACAATAATACATAAGATTATTCGATTTGTTTTTCATTATGCAGGTAAAAATATGTATTTTAGAAGACTTGGACATGATGAATAACGCACAGATATGAATAATACAAGATGTATGCATAAAATAGATGTTGCTTGTTTTCATTAATTGATCCAAATTCTTTTCGAGTGTGCCCTTTGATGAGGAAAATGGATGATACTGCGTCCTCGATGATTCATACACAAGATGACATTGATTGTTTATGAAGTGCAAGTCAAATTTATTGAGGATCATTTTCGTTAAATCGATGATCATTGCAAGGAAGTGAAATTTGTAGATATTGTTAAATATTTATCAATATATCTTTCTCTCATAAATGATGCCTTTTTTGGATAAATTTAGTCGAAGTAGGAGTGAATATTAGTCTGAGAAAATAACTAATATCAAAGATGAAATAAATAGTCATAATAATCGTCACAAAATAAGAACGTACCGTTCTGTCTTATTGTCATATCAAAATTTATGTAAAAAAAGTTATTATTCAAAGGTTTATTTTTTGTAGATCTAAGAACGAATTGAAATGTAACTTGTTCGTCTAATGGAAGAGAAATACTCATCGACAAATAATAATCATTCATTTTACTTAACTCGATTGTAAAAGGTTTATATCATAAGTGCCGAGATTAATAAAAAGATAGTTAAATTTTTACATACGTTGTAAAGATAAGATAAATTTTTTATTTACATCAGAAAGAAAATTTATTGATCTAAGATACTCTAGGGATATAAAGAAAAGATTTTTTACTAAAAATAAATTTATATGATAATAAAAATAGAAATCACATAGAATTTCAAAATGCTTCGTGAAAAACTCTTTAAGAAAAAAAAATAAAGATATTTGATCTTTTCCTTGAGTTTAATAATTAGAGGAACATGTTTATTCGAAAAATATTTTATAACCGAAAAATATTTAAAAATGATAAAACTAACGTGACCGTTAGGCCAACAAGACCTCGAGATGATTTAACGATGATTTATTACATTTAAGAGTTTCTTTGTGATAACATTGATTTACTATTTTTTATTATTGTGCAAACAATTGTCATCTATATTTTATTCTTTAATGTTTATTCATATTATTGTATGCCTGTAATACGACGCTATAGCACATTTATATAAAAAACATTTAATTCTTGTTGGAAACTAGATACTGTCACATAGTTAGCAATTAATAAAAAGTGGCATTTGGAAAAAAAATTCTAAAAAGAAATAAATGGTCATTACCTCCGAATCTAATCATCGTGCCTAACTTAATCTTTTAAAAATTAATCAAAAGTAAGATCGATTCTCGATCGCGATCATTGAACTCAATCGATTGTTTTTAGTTAAGTCGAAACAAACTCGCTGGATCACCATGAGATGGCGGTTGTCTCGGAAGATCTCTGAAGAGAGGATGGAGAACGGATGTGCGAGGAGAATTCTGCGCGGCGTTTCGTCTGCAGTCGATTCGCGTACTCGAAACAGTCGCCGTAAACGCAACTCGACCTTTGACTGCAGCATCTATGAAGAAGCTTTTGTGATTCACAAAGAAGGAGAAACAGAATTCTCTTTGACGACATTAAAAAGGAAGATCTTGTTTAAATCTTCTTTCTTAAAGATCCGTAAGTTATTTCACGAAAATGATATTATTAAGAAAGTTTGATCATATTTTCGCGCCTTTAATGA